>DWDT01003943.1:0-11752 GCA_018245595.1 Microceris scylla | reverse complement strand
TTATATACCTAAATAGAAGGCAAGCTTCCCTCTAATTACTTTTAAATGATTATCTACCCCTTGCAATACATATCTTGGTATTCCTGATATTTGGTATATTTTGATGACATTTTGGAAACATCGTTCAGAAAAAGCACCAACCATATGAATCGCGGTCAAATAATCTTAAGTATCCCAACGAATATATTGGCATTTTAGCCTTAATAACTAGTACACTTTAAAATATCGTTGCAACATTTCATTTGATAGAAGACCAGAGTACTTCGTACGACGCGGCTCTATCCGGACCAATTTATATGGCCGATTAACTGGAAAGGTTATTTCAGTTGTCCTCTATATTTACAGGAGTAAAATTTTATCGGTAGGTCCGGCAAGTAAATCGCTACCACCATAAAATTAAGGGCTTATCCCGGATACCCCGCGGCACTGAGCCTATGCCCTTTATTACCAATTCTCTACGTAGGCTCGCTTTATGATACTACAGTGATAAATTTTATATATAAATATAAGAACGAAATATGAAAAATAAGCTTTGGTATTAAGAATACGAATATTTATGCCAAAATGACTGGTTAATTTAAATATCACACCTGTATAGTTCAGCTAACGAACTCAATTTAATTGCGATAGTATGAAAGCGTTATCGAAGGTAAATTAGCTGTTAATGCAATAATCGAGCCTAAAGTGCCGGCGTGCCCGTCGACACGTGACAGCCCGGAGACGCGCGTAAAATCTTATATAGTTCGGGGTCGTTATGGCAGATTAAACCCTGTATTTCGCTTCGTTAATACACACGCTCATAAAGCTCGTACAAGGAGGTATTGTGCTTTTATCTGGCGCGTAACGTGGCTCTAGATAGCCGTGTCCCACTTTTAACCGTACACTGCTGTGAAATGATACGAACGCTCCGAGCACTGCAGTTCCCGGCCATACATTCACGTTTATTGCAGTCTGTAACGCCTGGCATGTCGATCGCCCGGGGCTAGAACACCTTGCGATTTAATAAAATTTGTATATCAAATATATGTTGCCTGCGAATTACAGTTCGCGTGGAAGTATTTTAAGTGGGTGATATAAGGTGCCGGGTGTCGCCCGTGCCGGCTTCCCCGTAAACTAATTAGCGAAGCTCTTAGATCTCCTGATTGCTTTAACACGCGCACCGCGTTACAGCTATATCACATTTTCTCTATTAACGCCAGGTGAAACTGTATTCAATCTAGCGTTACATGTTAGATATTATATCTCGTAACCTTTGTAACCTAATTTAGAAGTGAAAATTGTTATCAATAGGTATTCTAATAAAGGGTTTTTATTAGTAGGTATTCTAATAAATTTAGAATTTGTAGTAGTGACTCGGAGTCTGGAACTGTGCCCGGTGTATGCCAATAGGCTAGCAACCTATTCCATGGGACTTAAACGTAACTGGTGAGACGTGGAAGTGTACTACACTCCTCTGTCTACCCCTTCGGGGATTACAGGCGTGAAGTTACGTTCTAATAAGGGATATATTTATAAAGATTAATGTAATATTTTACTAGAAATTCCAGGAACAAAAACGGTTTTCAGATTTCTCGTCCCTAAGAAGCTTAGTATCCAAAGCAAATTCTCGTAATCGACCTAAATGTGCGAGCCTGTCGGCTTATAATGGCTAACGAGCCCTCTACAGGAATTCCCTTTCAATACGATCTGGACCTTAAAAAAACCAGACTTACATCGAATTACCCTTCAGGCGGTTTGCTCTTCACCCTCTTCAGTTTTGATCGGTAGTTAATATTGCGACGTGGCACTGGTCTGGAATTACACCATCTGCTCCAGTGCACATAGACCGATATAAAAATTGTAAGTAATTCATCTCACTCGATAAGACATGAGTGACTACCTCCAAGGCTTTCAACAATATTTAACGATTGTTTACCCAACAATAACAATTGGGATCTCCTACTTAATTCGCTTTACAAAGCACGGAAGTGATGTTAAAAATTTGCCACTAGCAGTAAAGCATGTGCGACCGTGCCCGACGTTGATACCTTCAAAGGTCTTGATTGCGAAGAGCTTACAAGTTACTCATATATTGGAATATCCAGTAGGAATTCAAAATGTAATGTTGGAAAACCATCGCATCATTGAGGTACTCAGTGTCCAAATAATAATCATTCCTTTTCAAAGTATCTTCTCCGTCCATTCCCGGCGATGGGGAGTTACTACAAATTGAAGCCGAAAGTAACAATGATATAACAGCTAATGACTTTTAATATTATAAGAAATAATAACTTTATCAGAATCACAACGTACTTAAATATAAACTTGCAGCTTATAACCTTAGTTATTAACTTTGGAAACTTCATCAGAATTAGGTTTTTAGGAGCAATTTTATTAAGCGAACGATTTAAGGCCACCGTAAACTTTATGTGCAGAAATTTTATGTGTACTCAAGAGCGTGTATTTTATATACAAAAGAAATCATATTGTTATTTATTTGTAAATATAAATATTTTTTAAAGTATAACTCAATTCTCTGAATGTGAATATTATTGCAATAGATGTTCCTATTAATTTCTTACTTTTTCTTTACTTCAGAGCTTATGGTCCGAGTCATATCTAACAAGGCCTTCTTGTCTTGAAAAGCTCGAAGTTTTACATTATCTACTATTGTCCCTTTTTTCCGAACAGACTACTTAATAGTCCATCATCATCATCAAAAACCCTTTTTAACAAAATCAGTGTTTATTATTTCTACATAGCTACAAAAAAGGACTATTAAATTTATTTATCGGCCGCCGTATGACAAAATAGAAGGTAACATCACGGCTGTAATCCCCCAAAGAGGTAGGCAGAGGCACTTCTCTGCGTACTGCCTACTACACTTAGTACACTTTCACGTTTTACCAGTTATGTTTAGGTCCCATGGAATAGGTGATGAGCCTATTGCCATACACCGGGCACACATCTAGACTCCGAGTCACTACTACAAATTCTAAAGTCGGAAAATCCAATAGTACCCAACCCGAGATTTGAACCCAGGACCTCCTGATCGGCAGTCGCGCTTGGCATCCAACCACTCGGCCATCGAGGCCGTCGGATTAACATTACATAAAAAAAGAATGCGAAGAGTAACGTTATAGCCTGTCATGCTCTTCAAATGCGGTCTTTGATACAGTTCATAGACCTTCACCGAGCATTAGGGAGAATCACTAATCCAGCTGAAATCAAATATAACTAAGCTTTAGAAATATTGTACATCTGGAGGTCGACTACCATTAACCATCATGTACTGATCAACGTCGCCTCTAACGACGACCTTTGTTTAATTCGAATTTATTATGGCCTCAGAAATTATATTGGAATCAATCTTTGTTTTAAACAAGGTATAGAACGTGATTGCCTCGTATGGATGAGTAGGTATCCGACGAGGCACGTATTGTTCCAGAAAACTGTACTAACTGTACGAGTTTGATTTTGATAGCCGATACGCTACGCAGTTACTGCCTTTAAACGTAAAAATCCACATTTTTGATCTTTCGAACCGGAAAGGGTGAACCCGGAAAAGGTGAATCATGAAAGGCTTAAATTGCGATGCGCTGAGGGAAAAAGTGCCTGTACACTAAAATTTGGACATAGGTATATACACTATAGATTTTATATTACACAAATGTATGATAGTAAATAAGGTGCAACAAGTGTTACCCAATTTAGGTACAAGTAGCGTAACAGATAAAAAAAATCAAAGAGAATACGCGAAAGACATACATACTTCCATGTTGATGCCTTTGGCGCTTTCTCTTTACAATTCATGAAGAATATTATGTCCATCCACAACTACCTTTCGTTAATTCCATAGTTTTTTTTATATTACAGAGGTAGCAAACAGACATACAGTTCACCTGTTCTTAAGTTTATTATCTGCAGACGACTACAACAGATTGTGAATAAAACGAAAGATGCCTAGCTGCGAGGACTAGACCGGAAAGCTTAGTCGTAATATGTCTTTGCACCGCTCTCGTCAAACCGGAAGACAATAATACCAACAATGTTGTTACAAATGGTTCAGGCAAACGTAAAGTCATTGCCGAACCGACTAGACCAGCGATTAGCAACACGCGGCCCGCGGGCCGCTTGCGGCCCCTTGAACATGATTATGCGGCCCGCCAAGCATGTCTAAAGTTAAATTTATTTTATTAACTTTGTCCCATTAATAAAATGTTATAAATTAATTTAGAATGTAAGCAAACCGAAATTGTAATTGAATGAATGGTTCAGTTTCTATGAAGCGAGCAAATGGTTTGCGAAGACTTGAAGACCCGGTTCTTTTAACCCGATCGCATCATTTGTAATTTTTATATATTTTTTATTCTAATGTTTATTATAAAGTAGCTGTACCCGTGACTTCGCCCGCGTGGAATTTGTTTTATAATTCCAAAGTTTTAAAATGTAAGTAGCCTAAGTTTTTCCCTATGACATCAGCTATTTCTCAGTGAAAGTCCCGTCGAAATCGGTCCAGCCGTTCCAGACATTAACCGGAACAAATGGACGGACAGACAAACAAAAATGGAAAAAAATGTTATTTTTGTATATGTAGTGTGTATACATACAGATGCATTTAGTGAAAAGCTGCTATTTTAATATTACAAACAGACCATCCAATTTTATTATTGGTATAGATAAAGTATTGAAAGTTATTAATAAATGTTACTTTAAGTGCGGCCCGCTAAACATTTTTAAAATTTAAATTGGCCCGTTAATTAAAAAGGTTGCTCACCCCTGGACTAGACACATATGTAAGCTTAAAAACCTTACAAGAATCGCTTCTAGCTGTTTAATTATTATTTTTTTGTATTGCCATATTAATTAGGTCTCAACAATATGTTCCTACCTTTGAAATCTTCAATAATAATATTATATGAGATTTATACCAATTTCACATTACTATAATTATAAACTATAATTTTGAACGATTTCTTCAGTTTAGCAATGTATGTTTTTGCCTTCAATATTTTTTGTTTTCATCTCTGTATACACAATATTTTATTATTAAATGTCTCGTGAGTTTATATACACATGATTATATATATACCGGCTTAACCCGCGTACGTTTTTCGAGATAGTCCGACAAATTTTGGACCTGTATGAGGTCCTTCATCATGAACTCCCGCCGAATAACAGCCAGTACACAATCATTTAGAAAAGATATTTTAATTCATTGTCGTTCCCAAGAATGCGTCCTGTAGAGGATATTAATACACTGAAATAATGTTTTAGAATGTGACTATTATTGAACAAGAAACAAAATAATAAATATGTGTTCGGTAAGAAACAGCGCTTCGCGGAAACGAGCACAAAGGCGCTCTTGAGCGCAACGGCCCGAAAATGTTTATCTGTGCACGTCGAAATCAGTTGCAGTGACTTTATAACAAAGGAAATACTTATAAAATAACAACGCAGAACAGAACAATATTTATTTATTTAATGTTACTACATTCTTAAACATAGGTATGTAAGTATATAAGAACGGTAAACTGAACTAAAATAATGGGAATAAAGGAAGTAAATGAAGTGGAGTACTTATGTAACTAAAGAGAAACCCTAAATAATATGGATTAGAATTTAACTTCACAATCGGCGGGTTCTGGATTCGTTTCCGCGGTGCGTTGTTCATCACACAATTATGCGCCTTATTAAGCGTTTCAAAATTAATTAACACTTGTGACGCTGAAGAAAAACATCGCGGGAAAATACATATTCTCACCTTGAAGTTCTCTACAATATTTTAAGGTTTATCATTATCATCAGCCTTTTTAAATCTTACGTTGGACATAGGACTCTCCTAAAGGGTTTTATCCGTAATCCCCTCATTGGGCATGCGAATTGGGAATCGGGATAATGATGATGATGATTCCGTTCCGACCCTTTTATTTTATATTTCCACTGTTGGAACACGGGTCTCCTCTCATAATAAAGGGTAAGATCTGCCACGCTGGCCAAGTACCTGTTGGCAGACCTCACCACCTTAGAGAGCTTTTTTTAAGCTCTGAGGTGTGCAGGTATTCTCACGATGTTTTCGTTCACTCTAAGTTAAATGGCGATTACTAAAATATTATTGCACCTCTTTACCGAGATAATCGTAGTGCGCCATGAGTGCAGACAATTCAACGGAGTTAAAACAGTCCTCGAAAGTCATTACCCAGTGGCATCGCTTCTGGTATTGCAAATTCCATGAGCGAATACGACTACTCACCGTTTACGCTCCACACAATATTTCCGCTGAATAACCTCCTGTTTCAAAACGCTGCAAATTACAGTTGTTGTTGATATATTACATTACTGATAATTGTTTGTAATATATATTTATTTTTAAAGCTATTTACGTTTCTTTCCTATAGTTAGTTTCCGCGGCGGAGGTTTAATGTCGTCTGTGTTTTGGTAAACCTTCGGAAATGAACAGGAATTAAAAAACTACGGGTCTTGCGAAATATTTTTGCTCAGCAATTCTTATTTTTTATTTTCAGTTTATTTATTTGCTTTCGGTTCTTATGAAAAAGTGTTCAGTTATAATTACATTTTAATTTTCAATGTTTCGGTGAATTGCTAACGTAATATGTTTGTTACGTCTTGTTTTCTTATGTTGAGCAGTTTACATAGTTTGTTTTCTTATGTTGAGCAGTTTACATACAGTCTTGTTTTCTTATGTTGAGCAGTTTACATGAAGTACTAAACCTCGCTTCGTTCCCGGATGCCGTACATCGTCGTGCGTTAGCTGCGACTCGCATGCAACAACGGTTGAAAAAGTAAAATCACTCATTAAATTTTTGAGCTCTGCGTAACCGCGGTCCGGTGTTTATTCCACCTCAAATAAATAATTGGATAAGCTACACCGACGCTTAACCGAACCAAGATTAATGAGCGAAAATTGAAACGTAGAACCCAAAAAAGGCGGGACGCAAATTAATACCAAATTTCTGATTTAATCCTAGGATTGAGTGTTAAGCTTGGTTAATTGATATTTTGGCAGTTTTAAATACTTATACCTACGTTATTTTCATACCTATATGAGAATTTTTTTAAATTTATCTCTTTAAAATAAACGACATTTCAAGCGATTAAATTAATAATACTTACGAGTACATTCAGTTAATTTTAATCCGTTTAACAGATGTATATGAGTACTCTAGTCCACCAAATAAACGAAAATTTCATACATTTCACATATTCATTAAATAGAACTTTCATCTGATATCAAGTAGACTATATGAATTATTATTCATAAGCAACAAAAAAACGTAGAATTTCAAAAGTATATTTGTTTGGAAAAATACTAACGCATTCGAAAACTTTCCTGCGCTCTGCGAAATGAGATTCAGTTTTGTTGCTGAGTCACCCCATCACCCAGTCACCCTGTCACCCCAGTCGAAGCAAGAAAATTGCGGTATCCCAACTGTGGCACGCAATCTCCCATCTAAACTTTGCGTGTCAAACTAAAAACATATTATTTCTCCGTCCAACGTTATTATGATAAAATCTAACAAACACATTTAGTAGAAGTTACTTTTTATGACTACTATCGATGCCAACACAAGCAAGAATTCTAGCTATCGTCTTGAATAAGCAATGTCATTGCCAAAAACAGTAACTTGATATTTGCAACTATGTAACATGGAATAACGATAGATACATAATATATTGTTGATGATATATTAATATTTTATTAGCATATAAACTATAAATGATTGTGTTTATACATTTTTTCAGATGTTTATCTTTTCTCTTTCTACAAACACCTACACGCTTTCTAGAAATTCATGACTTTTATATTCTTCTCTTTCTATTTATCTCATACATACATAAAAATGTTGATACGTGTTTTACTAATTAGGTACCATTTGACTGATTACCGAGAATGTTAGCACTTATGTTTATCGTACTACTAATTTTTATGTATTTTTGTAACTCATTACTAAACGGTGTATTACCCACACCAACTGTTGTAACGTTCAACCCATTTTTATGGCGATTGCTCCCTATGTTTACGTATTGAAGGACGTAGAAAATTTTGGTGCCATCTCTATTGTCATAACTCTACACGAGATGGCATTGGGAGGCATCAACTTTCATATTTTAGAACCGATCGCTATATAACTAAGTATAGACATGGAGATATTATATTTCAGGATAAAAATTATTTTTCAATATAAATAGAGTTACTCCTTGATTACTCTACATAATCGGAAGCCGATTAATTGTTGAACAAACATTTGTTAAGCTCAGCTAAGTGTGCGGTATTCTATTATAACGTCATGTGAAAAATCGAAATATTTAACAATGTCAAATATGTACTTATAGTGACAAGTAACAAACTTAGAATTATTTACCTGTCTACTTCAACTGATACGAGTATTTTAGTGAATTCTACTAAACAGATACATTGTATCTGGTAACATCGATTCTCACTACCTCCACGTGGGAGGGTTTTCACTGGGTAAGTGGCTTTGTTAATCCGACTCAGTCTCACGTATTTGTCTAGGATGTTAGTTTAGGTTACAGAAAATCCTACCCTGAGCCATCCAGTTTATTGCCGGCTTTAAGGTTAAATTACCTGCTTGATATATTCTCTCTGTGCTGAAGACTCTACAACACTGATGATCTTGTCTGTATTATTGAAACACATTGTAAATTTACACTGTAGCTACGTGACCGTAGAACAAGTAAGATAATGACATAATATAAAACTAAAAAGATTATGAAATCCTGGTATTTTACTTATTTAGCTATCCTTTTCTTCATAACTTTACTATAAGTATAAGGGTTTAAAATAATATTGAAATCGAAATCGAGTATAAATTAATATTGAAAGATTTAACTTACATGTAATGGCGCTTCACCTAAATAATTAATTGTGATATGTGATTAATATAAAATTAATAACGAACAATATTCTGAGCTATGAAAGTAAAACTCACTGCCTCGCTTTCCATACCGTACCGACGGCACAAAAGTTGTAATGATTTTAAAAATAAAAACGTTGATATCGTCAGAACTGTAATAGTACTCTACAGCCGCATTCGATTACAAATATTTAAATATTCATACGTGCGGTCATTGCATTGGGACGTGGAAATCACGGGCAAAAAGTCCCTTTGGGATTACTGAGACACGTTTATGATGAATGGCGTTCACCATACTTAAGTACCTAAATATAATTTATTTATATACTATGTGCATGTGCATGTACACGTAGGTACTCGTACGCGTGCGTGATCGCGTGTGCGTGCAGGTGCGGGGGAGCGTGGGCGTACGCGTGCGCATGGCGTAAGTCAGAAAAATCCAATAATACCCGATTCGAGAATAGAACCCAGGACCTCTAGAGTTTCGTGCTGCTTATTGTTCAAAAGTGTTGAAACTAGTCATCATCATCATCAGCCTATCTCAGTCCATTGCTGGACATAGGCCTCCCCAAAAGGGGATTTATGCTAGTCAATAATTTAATAATGATTACGAAAATTCGTCTTATAATACTATTATAGTACTGTTACCTATTCACTTCAAGGAAAAATATTTCGACATAAATGTTTACATTGTATATTTTATAAGCTAAATTCTGGACGACCCAAAAGGAAACTACTAAATAATACAATACAAGCTTCATAAACTTAAATGTACTTTGTACTTCACCGCGAGTCATTCCGTGTTCTTTAATAATAAGTTAGTGGTATTCTTTATTTAAATATTTTAGAATATTTTACCTAACATATATTTTTCACTTCTATCATTAACAAAATCAAATCTATTCACTATTGATTTTAAAGAAAATGGCTGACTATAAAGATCTTTTCGTTATTTACTATAATATAAGAATCACTAGGCTAATGAGGCACGTGGGAATATACAATGTACATTATTATCGAATTATACACTTGTATATATTTTAACTTTTAATCTTAAGCCACTAATACTGGAGCTATAGACTTGTTTCAGGACCAAGCGTTTAGTCACTATATAGATACGAGTACATGTGTATGCACCCTGAAGACTTAAAGAAATGCTGACTACACACTTTATAAAGTCAAACTGGCTAACGGATCTTTTAGCGTGATCAGGTAGCGAGGGACAGGACGATAACACATTAGAACCAGTTCAATTGTTGATGATAATGTATGACGCATAACAAAAGTCATTGACTGCCTCGTTGGTTGAGTGGTTGGAAGCGCAACTGCCGATCGGGAGGTCCTGGGTTCAAATCCCGGGTCAGATACTATTGGATTTTACTAATTTAGAATTCTAATTCTATTCTAATTTAATATCGAGTAGTGACTGGAGTCTGGATCCGTATCCGATGTATGGCAATACCGCTTATTACACGGAACGCAAATGCGAATGGTGAAACGTGAGAGTGTACTTCACTCCACTGCCTACCCCTTCGAAGATTACAGGCGTGATGTTACGTTTTCTATCCACGTGACGTTCGATGATCACAACCGTCTAATAAAGCTAAATTTAAGTAACACCGAATTATTATTATTTGATAATTAATAAATGGATTGCTACTCCATAGGTTAATTGGAATGATTCATGTCTCACCGTGTAGGAACGATTCATATATTATCATATTTTGAATGATTCATATCAACCTATCACATCCTTTAAATTCGAACACTTTACTATAGACAGTTTTGTTTAGCGATAGAAATAGGTACAACAGTAGTAATCCTATAATAGTACACTAGATACAGTGTTCTAGTACTTTAGAATTAGAGGGATTTAACCCTTTACAATCTGAAAGGAGACCCGTGTCCAATAGTGGAACGATAAACATTATAATGAAAACTAGGAGGTCAGCCAGATTTGAACCTCGGCAGGATTGGAATGGACTGCCAGAAGTACCCTACAGTCAGTTTATCGTGCTCTTCATTATTTTGTCTAATTACATATAAAACATCAATAGTAATTTTTCTCTTACTGCAGCGAAGAACTACTGTAAGTTATACAATAGATATAATTTTATATTAATATGTAATATTTAATATTATGTATGGGTAAATAATTCTAATATGACCATGAGCAAGCATTATCCCACTGCAAAACATTTAAAACATTTCGCTAACGTAAACGAATATGTATAGTCGTAATTAGAGTGAATTAAAACTTACTGCAACTCCCCAAGTTCGGACGCAAGACTGTACAGCAGGAGAGAGCTTTGAGAATAATTCATCATACTGTTTCACGAGTAGATAATGCTTCTTTTACTGTATTCTTTTGTTTTTTAAATATTTTTTTAGCACACAAAGCGTGACCGATTCGCATTTAGCATATGACCTGAAATACTTCGCATTCAATGTCAAGTGGGCCTTGGCGCTGTGAGGAATGTTTGCCAAAAGAGAAGCGGCCTACATACGTACAAGTGCGCCAACAGAACAAACGATTCGTTTAGCGAGCTCGTCCAAATCACGACACTCTTGAGTTCGAGAAGTGCTGTTGACGTGACATGTCTATTTTTCAAATTTGATAACAGCGGAGTAACAGTTAAGCGGTTTAGAATAGTCTGTAGTATCGTTTATTGTGATTTGTGACAGTAATAGCGATTGTACTTCTTACGTAACATCACGCCTATAATAGGTAGGCAAATGAGTAGTACATTCCCACAAATCACCACTTAAGTTTTTAAATTCCACGGTGGAATAGGTGGTGAGCCTATTGTTATGATCTGGATACAAACAGCTTTAAAATTAAAGATATTATTCAACATAAAAATGTGTACCAGTTT
>DWDT01003942.1:0-11752 GCA_018245595.1 Microceris scylla | reverse complement strand
TTTGCGACAGACTTCAAGAAGGATAGGATCTTTCGTGTTCTAATACATTGCTTAGGTACATGTCGTTTACTTAATATTTGTTACCATCATCGTGAACATCATAAGCTCTTTCAAGTTTCCACGGAGACGGACCTCCTTTTGAAACAGAAGAGTCTAGATAGTTATTCACTATACGAGCATCTATGAATAAATATAACAAATGCCATAGAATATTCCAAATCAACAAAACAAAAGTTGGAAAGTTGGGCGGCAGCAAACCAGAGTTAATGACTATGCATATATGGTTTGTTTTTTACTGCTATACATCTACAGACTTTCCACTGTATGCATCAAACGGAGACATGCCAACATAGTCTACACGCGTTTACGTCCGCAAAAACGACAAGCGGGTGATGAAGATTGTACAGCTAATTAGATTTAAACGATTGATCGGCTGTTTCTCCTGTACTATGCGCATGCCATCGTTAGTCGTGACGAATATTGTCGCGGTTTCTTATATTTGCGGATTTGCAATGTACATTGTGGTAGTACTTTAGTGACATCGGCATATTGAAAACATTGCTCAAAGATCTCTATATTGTCTTAAATCTTTCTACTGATAAATTCGTAACTATCCTCTTAGCCTCTCGACGTACAATGACTAATTTTTAACTTGTTACAACGTAACACGATGGAAGTAAGTAGGTAATGAGGTGGATTTTAAAGGAATGCATACGATTCGTGTAAGTTTATGTTTATACCAGCTGTTGTTTTTCGGTTATAATCAAAAATTTATTTAAAATATTTTTATTCAAAAAGTATTAGGTATTCAAATCTTGTTACTTTAGTTTGTAATATATAATACTGTGAAAAGCACTGTGTGACCGCTATCCCCCAATATCTATGAGAATCAACTTTAATAGCACTAAAAATGATCAATGGAATCAAAAGTAGATGAAAAAAATATTTTTGGTTCTCCAAACCAGTACCATTATTTTATTATTATTTTATTTATTTATTATTTTATTTTATCCAACGATTTTCGTCAAATTTCACGTACTTTTCTGTTATCATAGTAAGCAAAGGACCCTTCTTTGAAACATTTAAAGCATATATTTCAATTATAAAATATTTATTAAGAAACATAAACTGTCACATATCTTGCTAATATCAATTTTGTTTTTGCTATAAATCAATGTTCACTATTACTTGCAAAAAAATATTACCGTCCTAGATGTTATTATCGTTAACCATAATTAATATGTTTGTGTTAAATTTGTACTATTCATAATGGTTTAAACATATACATGCCTAAAACAATTTTGTTACCAGGAGACAACACGTGACAGAGTAGTAGGGCACGTGACGGAGTTGTTATTCTACGAAATATCAGGCTGCGTTTATGAATAAGACGGGTCATCTTTTATTTATTCATTATTTATAATCTTTTATTAAGTTATAAATCTTTAACATTCTTCAATTTTCTCAAGTAAATTATGTTCAGATAAATATAAAGTACTGACATCACATTTTAGGTTCTTTGTAATGAAAGATCAGTATTTTATCAGTAATTGTTTTTAAGAACATTACAAGGACGTCGCCTTCATCGTCGACGCTACTTTTTGTAACTCCTGCGTAAGTGTAAAGAACATTTTTTTTGCTACGTACGTTGACCAAAAGATGTACTTCGTCTTCCACTTTTGTTGGATGAATGTCCTGAAAATCAAGTGCTTGAAAAGAAGTTCAGGTGACGTTTATTGGATTAGTAGAATCTTTGATTTTATATGTGGCTAATGGCTAATCTTCTTCGGACGATTCGTCCGGGCTATACACAATATCGTAAAATCGTTATAGAGGGATCCCAATTTTGTTCGTAATATCAGAAAGCAAGAAATCCTCAATTTCATGATACGTGTTGTCTTATTTTTCGTCAGCGGGCAATTGACTTACAGCTGCTTTCATTTCAGGCACAGCCTGATAAGTTTTAAGAACGTGACAAGAACAGAATTGTTCAAAAAAGCAATATACCCTATGGCTTAGGATTGCCCGAGTTTTCGAGAACATTTGGTGCACTTACATACAACCTTTCAGGGGCATAATGTTACTTCGAATAGTCGCTATCTACTACGTTTTCTATACTTCAACTGTAACCATAAACAATTTAATTTTGGTGGTATCTTGAAGTGTGGGAAAGAACTGGAATACATCTGCAATGTTTTTACCTCTCGCTACTATGGCATCAGCTTGGCGTTTCAAGATTCCACCAACACTATCAGCAACTCCTTTTTCATATCCTGCTTCAAAAGAGTTCCAGGATATTAATTATGTGACAGAGTTGTCATGTGACGGAGTGGTACAAATTTGTTGCAAAGTAGATAATGTTTAAACGTTAATATGAAGTATACGATTAACGTCTTGGTATGAACGTATTTCTTATTACGTAAGAGTAGGTAACAAAAAGTGACTATAAATAATATTATTTTTATCGTTTACTTACGTGACGAAGCTGTTGTCGAATAAACATACACACCTCCTGTCACAATTTGCGGGTGACTAACGTGTGGTCTCATGATCCCAGAGAGGAAATAGTACCTAGGGGGAGGGAGGTCTAAATATCCAATCGACGACAATAGAAGCGAGCTGGATATACACCCGCTTCGAATGACAATCTACGTGACAGGATTTACGTACTTAAGCATCCACAGCGAGAGACGAGTTTTTAAATTTTTTTTTTCAAATATTACTAAAACTGACAAAAATTAAGAATCGTTATTCCATGATTGGTTATCTTCTTCGGAGTTAAAATTTAACCTTATATTTTATGTCATTATATAATTTACCAGTGATGACATACGGTGCCGAGACGTGGTCTTTTACTGTAGGTGTCATATACAAGGTCAAAGTCGCTCAACGAGCTATGGACAGAGGTATGCTCGGAGTTTCTCTACGTGACAAAATCCGAAACGGTGAAATCCGTAGACGAACCAAGGTCTCCGACATAGCTCTCAAAATTACTAAGTTGAAATGGTAATTGGCAGGCCACATCGCTCGAGTGACTGACCAAACGTTGGGGAAGAAAGGTCATCGAGTGGCGACCACGTCTAGGTAAAAATAACGTAGGTTGCCCTCCTACCAGGTGTTCTGATAACTTGAAGAAAGCTGCTGGATTCGGAAGGTCCAGAACCGGAAGGAGTGGCGACGATTAGGGAGGCCCTTGTCCAGCAGTGGACATCTAGAGGCTGAGACGATGATGATGTGATGATATAATTTTTTCATAACATTTTGCAATATGCCTAAAATCAAGGTGACAGGGACAATTTTGATTTGTATGAAACAAACTTCTGTCTCGCTGATTTCTAACTCTGTACGTAATTTTTGCTTTGAAAATATAATTATAATATTTTTTTACACGTGCACAGCCGTTATGTCCTTAGTAACAGGGCATGTTGAAAGATGTGTAAAAAAAATTTTGGTAGGTATCTTGAATTTTTCTTTATTAACTGATGGAGACATGTTTATATAGGTTAAAAAGAAGAACAATCCTCAAATCAAACCCTGAAGCCAAGAAACAACAAGACTAATGATGATCATTATTAACATCATCATTATAATCTACATGTTTTCTATTCAATGACGTGACATCACGCCTTTAATCCCCGAAGGAGTAGGCAGAGGAGTATAGTACACCCCAACGTTTCACCAGGTTCGTTTAAGTCCCACAATGGAATAGGTGGTGAGCCTATTGCCATACACCGGGCAACATCCAGACTCCGAGTCAGTACTAGAAATTCTAAATTAGAAAAATCCAATAGTACCCGACCCGGGATTTTAACCCAGGACCTCCCGATCGACAGTCGCGCTCGCAACTACTCGACCAACGAGGCAGTCAATGTGTTCTATTCAATACTTAAAATTAAATGTTTTTAGCTGTTTGATTTTCGCAAAACAAACTTTGACTAGTTCGAAACTATAATGAACTCATTCCAACCGTTAAAATGTAACCAAATAATACGAAATACTTGTGTAATTGAAGTTTGAATTTCACAATTATAGCAGAACAATCGAACTAATCACAGTATCGTGTTAAGATGTAATTTAATTCCGTTTATGGGCAGCAATTTCTTTGTTAACATGTTCTCAGTACCAATAAGGGCAGAGAAAGCAGAGATAGTTCTCGTGCTGTGCTCTACTTCAATGAAACGGGGACAGAACTATGTATTCATATAGCGTGTTTTTCTTATGTCTAACGCAATGTAGAGTGTTTTCACGCTTAGTATGAATATATAAAAATATTTTGAGCACGCCGACAGAAAAGTACACAAAAATATACTGTGCTAATGAAATGGCTGATAATTTTCAATTTGTATGTATTTATGCATACATACATATCTTCACTTCAAGCCTCACCCGGGGTAGGCAGAGAGCACGGAATACCAAATACCATTATCCTTGTAGACTTGTTATGCTTCTTCCACATACATCACTCTCTTCACATATGCACCACGGTTTCGGAGACTTCTAGCTTCAAATCAGTCACAATTAAATTTGTATGTAGGTTTCTAAAAGAAAATGTTTACTATCCGTATCTCTGGCAATCTACACAGGGAGTATCATGGTGTATACGTTATAATTCACAGTTGGAGAGATACTTACTCGACCTACAGACGATCATAAAAGGTCTTGAAAGGAGACAAATATGAATTTTTAGTCCAATTAAATATGGGTATGTCGAATGAAATATACATTATTAATTTTCTATTTTGCTACGATTTTATTCAGTCCTGAATTTTGTAACTAAATGATTAGTTGATTGATTGATATTACGAATTGCGCTATTATTGAATAAAGTTATTATATAAGTAATACATACTAGATTTTACCCGCGACTTCGTCCGCGGAGATTCGGAATGTTGTCTAATTCAATTACACAATTTAACACAACATTAGTAATATATCGAAAATGTACTACAATTGACAAACCGCCCCCGCACACCGCGCGGCTCGCCCACTGCTCACGCGAGCGCCCCGCAGCCGCTACCCCGCGTGCGCACCATTCTATGCGTGATTTTTAGTTGCGGGTATTACTATAATGATGTAGGTACTATAAAGGACAATTTCAATCGAGATGAAAAGCCAAAGGTGACTGTTATATTTATTTTGATAAGAATTAATACCGAATCGAAAAAGAAACACTAATAATAACCCAATACATTTCAATTAAATATATTTAAATGATTACTGTGGTTCAATCTTAAGAGATAAATATATACTATCGCGGACTTTTTTAGAGGTTTTTTAAAGGACAATATTTTTGTAGAACATAGTTTTTATGAATCTCATAAGTTTGAGCCAGCGCACGCCATGTAAGCGTTCAGGAAGCCCATTTTCGGCGAACTTTTCGTAAAACAGTTAAATTTCTGGAAAAACTATTTAAAAAATGGGACAAAAGGAGCCTATATTCATCCCAAAACCTTGAAGTATCTCTATATGAAATTTCGTCACAATCGGTTCAGCGGTTTGGCTATGATGACGTCACAGACAGACAGACAGAGTTACTTTCGCATTATATTACGCATATCCACAAAAATATATTAGTATTTAAATTTTATTTCAGCTAAGGTATTTATGGTTAATTCGCTGCAATTTTATAAATAAAAGAGGCAGGTGATTGTAAATACCCCGTTCTTGTATAGAACGCTGTGCTGCGTTCGATAGATGGTATCTCACATTAGCACGCAAAGATAACATAAACAGTACAGCTATGCTCAGCATTATTTATTGTTTTATTGTTTATACAATATTTTCAGTAAGAATTTGATTAAACATTGCTATAACTTCGATAACTAATTTATTTTCTAATACCGAGTCGCTTTGGTAATAATTTTTGTTACCACATCACGCCGTGTCTCTTAAAGGGTAGTTAAGATTCCCGGAGCTTAATAATAATAATAATGCCTTGATGATCTACTTACTTTCCAAGCGCGATTGCTCGGCAAGAGTCCCTGAGTTAAAACTCCGGACCGGGAACTGTATTATTGGGTCTTTCAAACTCATAATTCCCAGGAGTAGCGTGAAGTTTGCATATGTATCTGCTGTATAACAACAGTTTCATTCCCTGGTTCATGGGTTACATACTCGTAACATAAGTGGTAAGAAGTGAAGGGAATACATTCCTCTGCTTACCCATTTGGAGAAGTACAGGAGTTATGTTATGTAACAATAATAACACGCAGTGGAAAAGCTTCATGTATTGTATTGAAATCGCCTAGACACTTGTAAATAGCGTATTGTGAAATTGAAGATCTATACTTTTACATTTGTATCTTAGCAACGAAGGGCCGACACGCCCTTTAGAAAGTTACAAATATGGTTCATTCTATATTGTTATAGTACTATACACTAGAACACATTAAATAGAGTAATAGTACATTTTTACACGATTATGAGGAAATAAGTAACGACGCGTATCTGTATCTGTATTCATGTAAGGAGTGTTGCTTAGTAGCAAATATGACTTTAGTACTACAACTTTTCCAAGCAAGGAATTCTACAATTTGCAAAGAGCCGAGGCATTATGCATATTTTTTAAGATATTGAATTTAACTTTATTGTGGTATGTGTATTTCCATATATTTGAATAATTCTTAAAACATTGCGCTTAATATTTTTTCAAGAAGGTTTTCAAAGGTTCATATTTATGACGTCAAATAGAATCGTTCCGGACGCCCTCTGCCCGTACTGTTGTACCGCGTCCTGACATTCCTGACCCTCGTGTGACCTTAGGACGCAGTGCTGTAGTATAACTTTCCTAAATTTATGATATGTAATGTACGACCTTAAATTGGTCTACCAATTTAAGGTCGCCAAGCGAGCTATGGAGAGGGCTATGCTCGGTGTCTCTCTGAAGGATCGCATGAGAAATGAGGCGATCCGACAGAGAACTAAAGCTATCGACGATAGCCCAAAGCATTAGCAAGCTGAAGTGGCAATGGGCTGGTCACATCTGTCGCAGAACCAATAGCCGCTGGAGCAGACGTGTTCTGGAGTGGAGACCGCGACTTGGAAAACGTAGGGTAGGACGCCCTCCAGCCAGGTGGATCGACGATATACGCAAAGAGGCTGGCAGTGGTTGGATGCGAAGAGGTGAAGATCGAGTTCAGTGACGTGCTATTGGAGAGGCCTATGTCCAGTAGTCGACAGTAGCTGACAATGATGATGACGATGATGAAATGCATGATGTAGATATATTTCTATATTTAGTATTTTTTTCTGACTTGATTTTTATAGCCAAGAAATAATTTATAAACTTAATTTGAAGACTTTCATATATTTTTCCTGTGTAAACTCAAATGTTCGAAGCGAACGATTGTGAAGTAAAAGTGCTTAGGACATAATATGTATGTTGTATATAGTTAAAATTCTTAATAGTGTGTATTGAATTTTGTTAGATTATTTAGGAAAATAATATACATACGAGTAGGTACTAAAACTTTTTAACGTTACAAAAAAAAACATATAAATATGTTGTTTCCTTTTCAAATGTGTCATCTTCTTATTACTATTGAATTTAAATCACAAGCCAATTAGCAAAACACCTTTGACACCAATCATAGAGCGGCCGGGCGAGCAGGACTAGCAAGTCTGACCTACGTTTACACGTGTGCATTATTGAAAGGCTGATAAATTGCGAATAAACACTAATAAATGGTAATAAATCGGTATTTACTGCAATTTCAAGTACTAGATTCACAGAGCTACGGCGAAGCGACGTGAAATGTCAGCGTACAGAATGCAACCTTTTGATCAAGCGCGCCATGTGGCCGGGTGTGGCGGGCGCTGCACCTTAATGATGTAGTATCATACATCTTAAATTAAGACTTATGTATATAATACACATAAGCCAAGTCATTTATAATTATACATGTAACAATAAATGTTGCGTGGAAGAGATGGCTTTGATAGCGATAACGCCGACTTTGTATGCCTAGGATTTAGTATTTGTGTTCGTACATGTTACTTCTTGCTAGTGTACAACAAAAACGTAACATCACGCCTGTAATCTCCGAAGGTGTAGGCAGAGGAGTGTGGTACACTTCCATGTTTCACCAGTTACGTTTAGGTCCCATGGAATAGGTGGTGAACCTATTGTCAAACACGGGGCCTTTGCCTATATCTATATCAAGACTCCGAGTCACTACTAGAAATCTTAAATTAGAAAAATCCAATAGTACACGGCCCGGAATTTGAACCCAGGACCTTCATAATCATGTCAGCCTCTTACGTTCCATTCTGGATATAAGCCTTTGTAATAATATTTTTCACCTTGGGAAAATGTGATTACAAAAGATTATTTTTTGCACTGTGTGATTGGAACCATAAAAAGATAACATAAACATGAACCAGACAATGAACCAACAATCGTCGGTTACAAAAACATTTACCCCCGCTGGGAATCGAAACCTGTACCGTCCGGTGCGCTTCCGCTCCACCAATCAGTTTATTCGCAAATAAATGATACTGACAATATAAAATATAGCTTTTATTATTTTTTGAACGGTGTATCTATAGAAATGGACCGACAAACCAGTCCTGATACTCGCATGGGAAAGCAGGTGATACATCTCTGCGTCTTTTAGCGTCCAGTTGTTATAAAATCTCAGACTTCACACGGGTCAGATATGCTCTTTTTCCTGAGAATGATATTGCATTGAATGCTATGTATAGTATTGTACGAATAATACTAAAACTGGTATTTGATGAATGTGCATTTGTAAGTTGTATAAAAAAGGATTTCACAGCGAATACACAAAATTAAAATTAAATCACATAATACTTTATGTAAATTATTCTTCACAAAAAAAGGCTAAGTATATATAGTATGCCTCGATATTTACCTCTTACTGAACAGTTTATCACACTAGCCATTATGGATGTCATGTGTTCTTTTAGAAATATAATGTTTCAAATATACATATAGTACCTTCTAAGTTCGTTTGTGAACGGTACCTGGTCGATCGCTAATGATACTATTTTAATATTAAAAGTACATATTTTGAGTTCTTATGTCGAAGTACACGTTTATGAATTTTTATTTCGTAGTATAATATGAATGTAAAGAAGGTAAATGTAAAATTAAGGAATGTAAAATTAAATAAATAAATAAATAAGAAGGAATATTTTATTCTGTATCACTTATCGGATATCATATAACATTTAGCTCTCTGCGCTCCTTCTCAATATAAACTTTAACTATGTCACATTTGTGAGCGCGCAAGTTTTAAAAAGGGTTACAAAGAGCATGTTTCAATATATAGAATATAGATAGATAAATAATGGATAAAAACATGTATATGCAATTGAAAGTAGCTAGATCGAGGCTACAGCTGGCCGGCGGAGCGGCAGTTCCCAGGGCAATTGCAGTCAATTGGCTGTCGACCGCCGCCAGCCACCTCGCGGCTTCGCTCTCTGCGTTAGTCACGGTTTATTGATTGGACCTTTGCTTTGTTTGAATTAATATAATAGATATCAGAGTTAACGTTCATGTCATTGTAGGTACTTAATATTGCTCGATGTACAGTTGACGTGTTGCTGTATATCTTGATAGGCTTTGATAGAAGACTCAATAAAGCATTTTAAATAGGTTTATTTGTTTTGGATGTTATTCCTTTAGTATGGATTTTATTAAGCATTAGGATATTCTAAAATATTAATTCTTTTTCTAGTCTTATTGAAATAGTTGCTTTTCAGTCGATATTCACAGCAAAACAATTCGAAGCTTCGCACTCAATATTTATGTATGAAGCGTACTCAGTTAATATGCAAAGTAATATGTAAATAAGTCTATGGCAATATTAAAAAAATAGGTACAAAAAAACAGCAAAACAGAGTTGATTATGGAACGGCCTTTAGTCCATGAAGTTTCGACATTTGTAATTCGTAAAATAACGCCGGGATGCGAAAAATTAATTAAAACATTCGGTGCTCAAATCAGAGCAGATGCTCCGGCAAAAATTAGGACTGCCAAAAAGTGGACGAGAAATTCCGTCTGAATTTACGGGAGCTCGCAGGAAAAAACAGGGAAAAGTTTTTCTTTCCGACTCAAAGTAAAGCACTAGTTTCACTGTTGACGACTAACGAGCAAACTAATCGAGCAACTGAATCTCTTCAACTGAAGATGACTCGATGAAAAAATAGGCAGCAACTTTAACAAATCTCTTTAATCAGTTTTACTTTACTATGACAAATCTATTTAGACAGCGTGAATTTCATATCTTACTTAAATGACAATAACGTGAGTGCTGCTTCTGCTGAGTTGGAATGTAGAATGTAATGGTTCACTTAACATGTTCACTACGATTACAATGTTGGCTACAGATGTCTAGTGTCAATTCTTTTGAAGACGTATTTTTCATACTAAATGTACTTTCAATCATCACCATAGTCTTTCCATTTATTGTTCTACTGTTGGACACGAATCTCATTTTAGAATGTAATAGGCTGGGCATAAAAATCTACGGCTGGCTGACTCTAATCAAGAGTGGATTGATGGGCTTCTTACCCCTTAAAGGATATTATTGAGATATCTGTGGTATGTACAGTTACTCACGGCATTTTCCTTTAGTATCATACGAGTCGAAAGTGCCGTTTTGAAAAAGGTACAAAACTGTAAAATCTGATGTGCAGGCGTACATAGATTAGAATCTATTTTTTGGACGCATTATGGCATTTAGTAAATGTAATGTTATTTCATTTCGTTAATGTTATTTCATTTCGAATGAAATAAACCTGAACACGGGTTCTCCGATGTCTGAATCAGTGGAGATTTGCTCATAAACTCTAATCTGCAAATTCGCAATACAAAAATACCACTTTGTAGGATAAATAACGACATTTCTGAGTCATTGACGAGTTAAAAATATTACGTAACATCACGCCTGTAAATCCCGATGAGGTTGGTAGAGAACTATAGTGCACTCCCACATTTCAGCGGTTACATTTACGTCTCTTGGAATAGGTAGTGAGCTTATTGCCATACACTGGGCATAAATCTAGACTCCGAGTCACTACTAGAAATTCTAAATTAGAAAAATCTAATAGTACCTGACCTGGGATTTCTACCCAGGACCTCCCGATCAGCAACTGAGCTTGCAACCAATCGACCAACGAGGCAGTCAGTTAAAAATATTACTTTAATTATCATATAATATTTACCAAGAGAGAAATGAAATGTACTTGAAGGAAATTATATATTTATCGTAAATTGAAGGAGATTTAAAAAAAATGATATAACAATAATATTGTCGTATTTAAAAGTCACATATAATTATTTTGTCTTATTAGACAATATGATGTATGTATATATGAATTTGGGATTTGTTTTGAATCACCCCATAAAATTCACATCACGGTACTATAAAACATAGTTCTTATCGCCTCACGATTTTTGTTACTAAAGTACATCGCTTTGAGATATATCGCTTGTGGTCGCATACAAAAGAAAATGCCTAAGGGGAGGCTGGGTGTGTACACATCGGGGAGGCAGGCGCTGGGGGTGAGTAGTTCCATTAAGACGTGTACTCAGTAGAGCATGCGCGTAATGTATCACGCTGGAGGTAGACGGTTACACAACACGACATGTCGCAGACTGCAGTGCTGTAAGACAGCTTTTACATATATTTAATGTAGAGGGACATATATGTTGAATTATTAACACATGCATACGTCAAATGCTTTATGGGGTAGGTTGAGAGCACCGACTGCTAAATATCTCTAC
>DWDT01003941.1:0-11754 GCA_018245595.1 Microceris scylla | reverse complement strand
ATCTAACTATCCACTTCACCTACCTAGTCCACCATTTTCTTCTCGACTCCGCAACTTTTCGGCTTCCAACGCCTCGTTCTGCTTTTGCATACGTCTAAACAAATCCACAATTCCCTTGGGAACCACTCTCTCCGCCACAGTTTCCACTACACTCTCCACTACACTTTCAGCAAACCCAAATATTACAGACAATGCATCTGTTTTAGGCGTTGGCGTGGGCACAATGTCCTTGGAATCATAGTAGTCTTCCGGTACTTCAGAGAAATCTTCTGTATCTAATTCTGTAAATATCGGTACTTCTTCGTTTGACTCTGTCGAATCAAATTCATCTCTTTTATCGATTCCCACAACTTTGCTTGAGTTTGCCTTTAAGTCTAGTGTACCGTTAACCACCGCGCTGTCTGTAGTTGTTGACATATAATCTTCGGTGGTGATTATATCTTCGTTATTTGCTTTTTCATTAATTTGACGTGCATTCGTTTCGGCTGTGTTCATACTTATAGTAACATTTTTGGTAACTTCATTCTTAACATCTATAATCTCTATGGTACTCTCAGTGGTATCTTCCCGTTCAGTAGTAACTTCGGTACTTGGACCATCACTTGTTTCTTCTGTAATACTTTGTGTTGTGAGTGATATAGTAGTCGTGTTCGTCTTTGTTATACTCTGTGTTGTTAGTTCGTTTTTCGTCGTTGTTTCTACGGTCTCTGTAGTTAGTGTAGTGTCTTCTGACATTTGCGTCGATGTGGGCAAAGTAACAGTTTGATTTATAACAATATTTACCGTCACTTTTTCCGTTGTCGTCAACGGTATGACCGTTAAATCTGGTTCTGCAGTACTCTCGACTAAACTTATGAGTGCGTTTTCTGTTGTACTCAAAAGCTCTAAGGGTATGACACTTAACTCTGTTGTTTTGTCAACTGAATCAGTTGTAGATTTGATTTCAAATGCATTATCAGGCGTGTTGTTTCTGAATGACACATTATTTTCCGGGATATGAGCATTTTTCGATATTTTTGTTGTATCAGCGAGATTTTTAATCTCGTCTTTTATAACAGTATATTTATAAGAATTTTTGTTAAAATTATTCGTTTGCCACGGCACGTCCCCAAATTTATTATTATACTTAACAGAGTACTCATCCTCAAAATCAATTATATTATTATCAAAATCGTCAAGACCATTATCTGGAATCTTCTGCGGAATATCAAGAGCTCTAGGTAGAGCTGATGACTGTGAAATTAAAACTAATATGGCGCCGAATACGATGTACTTCATTTTTCTTCTCATTCTGTGGTACATTTTGGTTCACACATCTGGAACAACAGAAATTTTTGTTTATTATCCATAACATAGCGAAAGGCTGCAAGCAGATCCTGGATGCGACAAGCCGAGGACGGGGCAACTAGGAACTAGGTGAGGAAACTAAAACCTTTCTACTACATATATCATATTAAATGTATGGAAGTGTTTAATGTAAAATTTATGGATATTTCTAGTTTTATTTTTTAAAAGTTATTATTGTCATTTTACTCATTAGGTGGAGTACTTTCGATATCAGTTTAAAGTTTTTTGATATCTGTAATAGTTACGGAATAATCGCCTGTGCACACTTAACGATTACACCCGGTATAATTTCAATTCTAAGTTATATACACATGTTTCCAGATGAATCGGAAGGCATTCGTATAAATCTTAGTATTATAAGTAACGCGAAATCTTAGTATCTTAAGTAAATCGAAGGGAAGATACTAACTCGTAGTGGAGAGGAGTTGTTTAATTCGGAATTTCACCGACAGTGATACATTGTATCCAGCCACCTTAAGCTTACGTGACCCCAGCTCGTATTGTAGTCACTGTAGCTTAATAAATAAAAATTATTGCACTTCAATTAAAAAGTAACTTATATTTTATATATACTATGTGTGTGTACGTATCTGTGTGGGCATACGTGTACGCTTTTTTTGCATAATATTCATAATATATGTTTACTAGTGATTATATTTGAACACCTTTATAAAAGATTGTTTTTTTCTGTCTTTAACTAGTAAAAGAATTTAAGCGAAGTAAGTATATAACATGTCTTACTTAAGGTAATATACATATATATGTTTAACACTACGCATCTTTACTTATCATTATTCTACGCATCTAATACCCAATCATGAATCTTATTTATATGAAAAGTGTAATATTATACATATTATGTCTAAATATGTGCCAGTAAACGAAACTTGTGAAACTGACACTCACACACACACAACGGGTCGTAAACATAAAGTTAATACGCGCGTGGGTATAACTACTAAGTTCCTTGGAGGCTGTCACACATAATTGACGTAGGGTTTACGGAAACTAGGCACA
The DNA here is from genome assembly GCA_018245595.1 of Microceris scylla. NCBI lineage: Eukaryota > Metazoa > Arthropoda > Insecta > Lepidoptera > Hesperiidae > Microceris > Microceris scylla. The sequence continues at coordinate 9,390 of DWDT01003941.1, read as the reverse complement.
CTTCTGATAAGAAAACTAAATATTTTAGTACCGTCATACTTTGACATTTACAACAGTACTTTAGTATTTACTATAGCAACAGTTTCTTCCGTAACTATACACGCTTAAAATTCTAAATTTCGAGTACTTATGTCATCATCATCATCATTAGGCTACTCCCGTCCACTGCTGGACATAGGCCCCTCCAATAGCACGCCACTGAGCTCGATCTACAGCTCTACGCATCCAACCACTGCCAGCCAAGTTGCGTATATCGTCACTCCACCTAGCTGGAGAGCGTCCTTATGTAACGATTTTAAATGTTTTATTACTGCAGTTTTCACTTATGTTAATGTTCAAAATATTTATATACTTGTACATACACTTCTACACCTACAGTGAGTACTTTGAAGGTTCCATACACGTCTACGTCATTTTGATTTGTAGGTGATAGCTGTCTGTGTAGCCAACGGGCTCTGAAACGTTTAGTTGAAAAAATGTTGAAAGGCAAAGTCCTTTTGGGTATAATTATAACGATAACACATCCCGTGGGAGCTCGACCCTTCTGTGGCGTAACACAAATACGTTCCGAACACAGATAAAAGGTTATTTAGCGTGCCATTTTTTAGATTCCCCGTTCACTAACAGGTTAAAACTGGATCTTACTGTACATTATACTCGTAAAAAAGGTAATTTTACGCCTGTAATCAACGAAGGGATAGGCAGAGTATTGTATTACACTCTCATATTTCACCAGTTACGTTTACATCTCACAACGGAATAGGTAGAGAACATATATTATACTCGTGAACATTAAGCATTGGGTTGTAACTGTTCTACTCGATTCCTAGATACCATAGGCTTAATACTTAGCCAAGTTAAGGCTTCCGTTCTATCTTACAGATCCTAACTAATCTACTACAAGGCAGATTCGAATTCACTATGAGGCTGACTGCTGATCCTACCTAATACTATGAAGCAGAAGAAACTAGTATTCAAATAATCCATGAATATCCTACAAAGAGTACCTAATACTTTCATAATTCGATTTGAAAGCGCAATGATACGAAGACATATGCCCAAATGCCTCCATTTATCCTTTTCTGTGCTTCTGTGAATTATCTGAAACGGATAATACAAAATACCAGTCAACATTTAGAAGTAGATAAAAATGTTAAAGAATTGTAACGATCAATGATTATCACATTCTCGGCTTACCTAATATCACCTTATATAACAGTAAAAAACTACATTTTCTAGTCGCCTGTTATAAAAACTAATGTAGGTTTTACCTCTAACATTGTGTGTGTGCCTGTGTGTGCCGCTGAAAATTCGCAGGTACAAGGAAAAGGCCGGACTAAGCGGCCATTATATGGTCAATTCGCAGTGTGACCGACGAAACTAGCTCAATGGACAGAGACAGAGACTAAAACGATTTTGCTGTGTAACGACATATTAGGAAGATCCTTTCGGTTAAGGGCGTTCTGGCTTTCTAAATGCGATGGTTAAAAATGTTTGTCGCAGTCAATAATTTTTGATATGTAGAATAATCTCGCAAAATATACGTAAATACAGTACGTATTTACGTATTATGGTATACTTTAATATACAACTAACTGGTGAAAAGTAAAAGTGTTGTACACGGCTCTATCTACCCCTTCCGAGATTACAGACGTGATGTTACGTTTGATGTTCTTTTAATAAACATTTGCATATGAGCCAATATATTCTCAAGTGTTTAATACACAATATATTCTTAATAATAAGATATTCATGATGACTTGTTCCAATTAATTAATATATAGACATTTCCTGTACATACATATACCAGTATTACCATAAACGCAGATACACACCAATGTACGATATAGATAGTCTTAGACTTTTTGCCCCATCATTATCGTATCTAAGGTAATAATAATAATTATTATTATTATTATCTAAGGTGTGCTGAATTCCAAATTATATTTCTCTTCTTTGCCACAGAAAGTAATATATGTACCTATAATCTTTAAAACTCTCAATTTTAACCCATCACCCTTCATTCAGATGTCGAAATACGTGGTTACTTTTGACACAAAGTTAAGACTTTAATGCATACCGTAAAAAGTAGTCGGTGAGAACAAATGGCAACATATTTTTGTTCAACTCAGAAGTTACAACTATTTGAGACTTTTTATAACACGGCGTTTGTATAGACCGAGGACTTAAGTGACTTTTATATCTTTTTATACGACACTTACTGAAATATATTGTCGTGAATGTGAAAAAGTAATGTTCTTTACGCCTTTGTATATACGGCTTTATATGTACGATGTGAATACATACATACATATACATATGTAGGTGTGTTCATAAGCCCGCATATGTATATCTGCGGTTAATAGAATTCTATGTGGGTACGCAGTTCGTAAACGTTGGTAGGGTTTTGGAAAATTTCCCCTAACTCCAAGGCTCGACTTAGGGCTTTTTTACGAGCGCCGCCTTATCAGGTGACATTTACGACGGTAGTGTACTACCGATCGATCTAAACGGGCCTTTCCATAGCAAATGAAGTTTAATGACACCGGCCAAGCCCTTTATCTCTTCATCTGTAGTTAATTTGATTCAACATTTGGAATATTCATTGAAAACACCTGTTTAGGGAGCAGCAAAGTTTCTACCTGATCTAAAATTGAACAACTGTGGACAAAAAAGACTTAAGTCAACGTTTTTCGATATTTAAAAACCGTAAAACTTATACTTAATATAACTGGTGAGAAGCAGGAATAGTTTACAACTTGGGTGACATACTGGTGTAATATTATGTTAAGAGTATTAATTAATTACGACAATAATATGTAAGTTTAACCACATAAAAAGTAAATCTATTAATATATCTGCACAAAATACCAATTTTCGTATATGACATCGCATCGATTGCAGCTCAGATCACAATCGCACGATTTGGGATGTCGTTACGTGACTAAAATATCAGTTACTAACATGACAGTTAATGCTGGGGTTAGTTTCGGGGTGAGGCTATTGTTGCCATCTTCTTGCATTCCTTTGGCAACGAAATAAAGGGTTTAAGTAACGGTACATGATCACAACTATACATAAAACATATCTAAAAGCTGTAGGTATATGAATATGGAAAAAACATTTCTAACTTAGATTCTTTAGTTTTCTTTTAATTTCTTAAAATTTTTCTAATTTAGATTTTCTAGTAGTGGTTCGGAGTCTGGATATGCGCCCGATGCATGGCTAGCTCACCATCTATTCCATAGTGGGACGTATACGTTATCGGTGAAACGCGGGAGTGTTCTGCAAACCTCTGCCTACCTCTTCGGGGATTACAGGCGTGAAGTTACGAAAATAAATCGTGTAAGTCGTGTAAAAATTACTTGCAACTCATAAGATAACTGCACACCACGTTGTAGTACCGACCACATTGTCACCTTTGCGTAAGTCTCCGGGTTCGATTCCAGGCCACATAGATAAAAATTTCTGATCGCAGTTATTCTTAAGTCACATTTCACACTTACAATGGAAATATTATTCAGAGGACATGTATAAGATTAGCCTTCTCTAGGTAAGTTTGACAAAAATGTTTAGAAATATCTAATCTGTGAATTTCCATTGGTAATTGCAAAAAAATATTTTTTTAGTAGATAATGACATGTGTTGATATTCCCGCCGTGCCGCATCAGCGAAGAAAGCGAGAAAAGGTATTTTACACTGTTTCATATTCCAACCGTGCCAGTATTGTAACACAGACTACTCCATTTTCCTACTATTTATGTTCAACATACCTACTTGAATTTTAAATTTTTTAGATGCAAAATATTTCATCTTTAAATTTCAAGTTATTCAAAATATTTGACTTTAAATGTTAAATCACGAACATAAAAAAAATAAAGTATATATTATATTATCCGTTTATAAAAAATTCTTCATCTTTTCCATTTTGCCGTCTGACGACATTCGAAACGAACGAAGGACTTGCCTAATTAGTAACAAGACGAAATTAAATTTCCTAGTAATATTTTAATTATCTGTCTTCAAATATTATCTCAGCCACATCACTCAATTAAAAATTTTTTCGTCAGTGCTATTGGACATTTTATTTTGTCTTACTCTCCGTTTCTCATTTTGTATTCTCGAATCTGAATTCAAATATGTAATTACATTATCGACATAATTCTACACATCTTTAGGAACGATATGGTTAACAATCTAGATTCTGACTTTTTAGACTAGATCTTCTACAACACTTTGTAGAATATTCTGCAAATTTCCAAACTAATGTTACATAATTAGTGAATTTAACATGAATCACAAAAAAAACATGACCGCCGTATTTTTCCTTCTCACCACATTCTAACATCAAGCACCGGGCCGGCAGCATTATCACCACAATGCCAGCTCATTAAGTCGTGAACGTACTCTGATAAATTTTATTTTTTCGAATCTACGCCCCTATCTCTAAGCGAAGACAATTTAGTATAATCTGTCTCGTTTGATAAAGGAAAGTTTTTTTTGTGAGACCTTACAAAGTGTTGATGACGCACTAAAATGTAAATGATCATAAAATGAGACGGATATACTGGCAACAATATTTTTATTACATTGTTTATTTATGATACTGGATACATTGATTTAATACGTAATATACGTATATCCATTTTCGTCGTCGTCATTGTCATCAGCCTATTTCAGCCCAATGCTGGGCATATGCCTCCCCAAATGAGCGCCATCGCGCCCTGTCTTCGGCTTGTCGCATACAGCATCTGCTTGCAGCCTTTCGCAGATCGACCTCCCACCGGGCTGAAGGCCGTCTATCCATTTTATTAACAGTAAATACATATAACTATAAAAAGTTGAATTTACCTACATATTTCTCATATTTATAGTATACCTACCTGAAACAATACTGTAAAATCTCCTTAGAATTATCTAACACGGGTCGATTTTCCCTTAAAATTTCATTAAATAAAAGTACCCCAAATCCTTAAATTTCTGCTCTCTTTCCAGTCTATATTTACAGTTTTTATTTTAATATTCCCATTGCGTCAATTTGTCTGTTTTATACATAGTAATCTCTACAAAATCTAGCGTGCCAGACAGTAAAACATTGCCTTGCTTAAAAACTTTCACACGTACATTGTCAAAAACTTTCCGGACAAAAAGGTAATGGTGATAGATGGCGCTAGTACGGGTCGCCTTGATAAGGGCCGCTTTGAACCTGATGAATTCTTTTCGAGGATTAGCCCTTACAATATGAGCACAATTTCACAGCCCGCCAAGGGTCCCCCGTAATAAATGCCACACTGAATGCCGTGCCATTTATTCGCCTCTAGTGTACGACTAACATAACTAAGTTTATTTTCTAATATAAATGGTAATGTGACGATTTTTTGAGGACTTACCTCAATTGTGGACGTCGCAATGGTAATTTGATACAGAAAAGCTTGTTTTATGACGACTTGCCTCAAAAAAATCTAGGCATGAAGATATTCTAGCTAAAAGAAATTTATGTGGGCTTTTTAGTTGACGCCGTCAATTTAGAATCAGTGTTGCCCTGTTAGGGTTATAATAAAATATTTTTTTTGACGTTAATAGTTGTAAGTTTTACGTATTGTATTTTAACTCTGAGTTGTGTATTTTCATTATTCTGCGAAATGAATAATATCAATACGCTTGTTATTAATCTTATACCAATTATAAGTAGTCGTAACTAGAAAGGTACAGAAAAACAAAGTCGTAACTACGCGTGTCTGTGTACAAGAGTTTACGATTGAAACCTGTTAATTCATATAGAAACGTCTGCTTTACGAGTCCTTCGAAACGAAAAAAAAATCCACATTAACGAATCAAACACAACATAAAGCTAAGTAATTATCCCCTCATACGGCTCCACTATCCGAACCCCACACGTAGATTTCGCGTGTTATTGTTGCCATAAACACACATCAATACGCGTTCACTAACACCGAGATCCTGAACAGATATCCAAATTCACCCTAACACCCGCCGGGTGGCGACCGACAGCGACTAATGTGCCAAACGGTTTCATGTTCCATCAAAAATATCTTGCTATTTTTCATTATTTTTATATTATAAGTAGAACATTGACAAAATAGGTCGCAACATAGCTAATGTGGCTTATTTTAATAAACTACTATTATAATATATCCTACTTTGTCGGATTAGTCAAATTAGTATCTACAAATTAAATGAAACAAAATGCTGCTTTAAAAATATTCGTAGTATTTCAAAACGATATACATAGGTACCTAACTACAATATATCGATAGAGTAAAAAAATATAATCTTATTTGAGCACATTCTACACTATTGTCATAATTTAAATTATTTATTATTGACTGCCTCGTTGCATCGTCGTCTGCCTTGCCGGTCCCATCCCGTCGGTTGCAAATCCGACTGTGACACGAGTGGTCTTGGATTCAATTGCCGGGCAGGGTACTATTGGATATTTCTGTCTAGAAAACCCAACTAGCGGCTAGGAGTCTGTAGTTGCGTCCAGTAATTGTGATTTTACAAGTTTCTCTTATAAATAAATGGGCACGCAAGTGTTTAAAATGTATGTAATTAATATATTTATAATTTTGTGGCAAAAATCATGACTATCACAACCATAACAATCAACACTTTTGTCATTTCAATTCAAATTACAAAATCTCTCAGATTGAAAAGGGTTAAGGTCACAATAGTCGAGCACGCGGGCTTAACGCGGATTGGCCGATAAAAAAGTATACCAAAGACAATGTCAAGAAAAATACCGTGAAAATATAACATGATGAATTTCACGTATTACAAAGTATATAAAAATGAATTTTATTGATTTTAATCCCACTGCATTTAAGGGTTAACGTTAAACTCTAAAACCCGGTCTAAATGACCCCATCGGTCCCAGTTGTAGAGCTACATATTCATAAATACAGCCAACCGCTCTTTTAATTATGTTATCTACCTCATACATAGCAGACCGTTTTAATAGGCTTATGTGGTCCGTTTAAATATAGCTAAGCAGATCATCCTCTGTGACACCCATTTGACGTTTCCGGTATTACACTCGCTAAGGGGGAAATATATTTGGATGATAATGTAATCACATATGTATTTGTACCAATTAGTACAAGCAAAATTATGTCTTATCACAAACGCAGTAGCAATCAAAGTCGCATGTGCTATTCGTCGAAGGCTTTTGCATTCGATCTATGTCATTTATTAAACCTGTACTATTTTTATGAGACTGAATATTAATATGAATGTCATTGTCTAAGTGTCGTAATATCGTGACATTTTATTAAAAACCGTAATCTATCGAAATCATATTTACCAATAAGAAATAGTCGTCTTTCTGTTTACAACACTAGAGCATTTATTATTATATGACGAACCAAAAGGACATAATATTATTAACCATTAACCAAACCTTAGGTTTAATTATTTTTAAATGGTTGCAATTCAATACCACCTTAATACCGGACTCCACACGAATCTGGAGAAGGTTATTTAAAACATTCTCGAAAGCTTACAACAGTACCGAGTGATAGTTGTATACAAATAACCTATACATATGAAAAATCTGTATCTGATCGGTGTCTGTACATGGTATAGACACCGAAGTGCTTGTAACCCAGGGGCGTTTACAATTGAAATCGATATGTACATATAGTTAAACAACGTCAAGCGGCACCTGCAGGCACGAAAGCCAAAGCTATGATGGGTGATTATTGGTATCTATGAGTTATTTATACGCAAATAGACCTGTTTATATAAAAAAATAATTTTAACCTATAATAAAAATTCACTTTAAACATACCTTAACATTCATAAAACATATAATTAACTTTAATGTGAATTCCGCAAATGTGTACTATTAAACCAACAACATGAATATTTGTACGAACCAAACATTTTGCAATCACATTAAAATATCATTGCAATTAACGTCACTACGATGAAATTCGTTTCCAGGTAGTAAAAGTTCGAATAATTTTCGGTTCAATTATATATAATATCCCGAAAACAATTATTTCAATTTCGCGGTGTTAATTCATACAAGCATCGGGGATATAAGAGAACGAACGAAATTTTCCGCACTCAATAAAGTGGGGAATGTCGAACGAAATAGGGCTAATGGAACGCGCCCTGTTTCACGCCCTTAGGGCTCGAGTGTTTTTTTTCTAATTTACGAATGCGAGTACTCTTTAACCAATTAACAATCGAATCGAAAACGCTTATAAAAATATTTGTGTATAGCTAGAAGTATGTATGTCAATAAAATAAATAAAGAATTGTGATAAGTTTTTGCCTTGAAGTGATGTCAAATTTGCCTTAGTTACATACAAAAATGATTACCTAAATTCAAATCTTAGTTTTCCTTAATACTTTGTTTTGATAATTGTACCTGAGAAATATTTCCATTATCACGACAAATATTCACAGAAGGCCTTCTATCTACATCCTGAATAGGTATTTTACGGACCTGAGCTGAAATAACCTTGGACTAATTGATCTTTTAGGGAACACTTTCAGGCTAAGTTTTGAAGTAGTCTACGAATTCACGCCTAAAGATTGAGTGTTTTAAAGATGAATACCATGCCTGACTGTCATGACCACCAAAAACTGTATACAATATAGATCAATACTCTACAAAAGAAATATTTATTTATCTTTCTTCTGTTTTGCTTCTTCTTAAAGGTTACGTTACTCACTAGGTATAGGTACTCCATGAAAGACATTAATTTAAAAATAGAAAACAAAGATATTTTTGTAAAGCACATAGCGACCAATATTTGTCATAAAAACAAAAAAAAATATTATAATCGAAATAAAAATTGCACACGACACAACGACTTATGATGTCTGTAATTTTTTTACGACAAAATGACTATTAAAAATCAATCTCTAATACTGATGATTATTTTTATAGAGAATTGAATATTGTTGCAATATTTGCACGACTGTTGGAAGTATCGTGATTTTTTTGTGTACGAACCAATTGGTGTAAAGATGGATGATTCGTGTAATGGGTTTAATGGAACGTCGCGGGGCCTACGAACCCCGGGGGGGCTAAAGTGTTGATCTAATTTGTCTATGCACCAAATGATCCCTTTGAATAGTAAATTGAATGTACTGATTGAAATTAAATTGTAAAGATTTATTAATAGAGCTAAACAAAAGGGCGGTTGAGCTAAATTTCATTTTCCACCGACCGCTCGGGAGCTCCTGGGTTCAAATCCTGGGTTGGATACTATTGAATTTTTCTAATTTAGAATTTGTAGTATTGACAGCGTCTGGATCCGCACCCGGTGTATGGCAATAGGCTCACCACCTATTCCATAAGACTTAAACGTAACTGGTGAAACGTGGTAGTGTATTACATTCCTCCACCTACCT
>DWDT01003940.1:0-11754 GCA_018245595.1 Microceris scylla | reverse complement strand
ACAGGCGTGAAGTTACGTTTTTACGTTTTTTAAAAATAGGTATTAACATCGCTAAGACCACATAATTACGCAAAATATCCAAACGCGAAATTACAAGCATTTCATTTGCCAAATATTTAAAACCACTCAACAGTAATTGCAATATATTATGTACAGTACACATAAACAATACATTTACAATACTAACAGTCGTTCAACATAAAAAGATAATTAGGGATAAGAAATTCATTCGCTTCGTAAGAAAACGAACTCTTTATTATACGAGTATCATCCCTCATATTTTCTCTCGCACAAACCGAATTGCAATTTCAGCCACGTACTGTAATATAATGGACTTCTTCTAGCGCGGAGCCAGCAATGAGAAATAGTCGCACTACTTGTGACGCGCATTTTGTGAACGTATAATGATACGCCATTTAAACTGTAGCTACATATATATTTTTTTATCATCTTAAACTTTTTTATCATTCTGCTGTTGGACAGCGATATCTTTTTAGATTATGAAGGCTTAATTTACTAGTTGGAAGAAAAAACTGACGAAATTAATTCCACACTATTTTGCTCCTTGCTTGCTAGCCTCGCTTTATTTCACAAAAGAGGCAGGCAGAGGGATGTAGTACACGATTCATTTGTTATGTTATACATCCTACCATGGAGTAGATGGTGATTCTATTGCCATACACCGGGCACAAATCCAGACTCCGCGCTACTACTGAAATTACAAATTAGAAAAATCCAATAGTATTTTGTCCGAATCGAGTATCAAACCCAGGACTTCTTGATAAGCCTCTTGTAACTATTCGACTAAGAGACTAATCGATTTTATAATTTTGAAAACATTACAACTATAGTATTAGTGACGAGCTTTCCACACGACTCAAAGCCTTGTAATCCTGAATAAAAGGTATTTACAAAATAATCAAAAGAAACTGTGATGTAGAGTTGAATTTTTTTTATTACTTTATCTCACGTTCTGACAAGTAATAGTAGGGGAATGAGAAGAGAAGGTGGAAATAAATTTAGAATGTAATCTATTTCGATTCGATCTCAACGATCGCCCGCCCTAAGCGCTCGCGGACGTGCTGCGACTGCTACATACTATAGCCGCACCTCGGCTGGAAGGAAAATATTGATAGCGCCAAAAGAAACCGTTATGTTATGATATATAACTCGCTTTGAAGGAGACCACTTCGATCAAATATGTACATATCAGAACTCTCCATAATACTCGTGATAAATATGTCCACCTGCTCTTGCTAGTCGCAACAGTACAACCTTGATTTCTCATTGAGAAAGAAGACTCGCATTAAACAATAGAATGGGAAAGGTGGACATTCCCAAAAATAACATGTCTTCCGTGCTATGTATACCATAAATCATATTTTCATAATTTTCAACCGACTGGAATTAAACCTGCTATTATGACACCTTCACACCAGGGCTCGGAATATCGGAGACGCATCACAAAATTCCGAGCAGAGCGCAGAGGCGTCGAGGCTTCTCAATCGAAACGCTCCAAGCAAGCGTTTTCACGCTCCGATTGACGTTCTGTTGAAATTGGAAATAAATATGTAAACTCAGTCTAATGTGGTATATTTATTAAATTATATGTTTAAAACGAATTGATCTTTATTAGTAACTAGCTAATACCCGCCCGCTCCGCAGGACGTAAAATAATTTAAACTTGGATTCATATTATTTTCATTTATGACATGTAACCTCCATAAACTTTAAGGTATACTACAGGTAAGATAAAATGACGTCAAATGTTTTATAGTTGGGGACAGAGTGGTTTGTATATGAAAAGAAAATTGTTGTTTTTACTATTCTCCTCGTATTTTGTACGTTTTTTCTCTTCATAAACATTCCCTAGACTTCATGAAATAGTACAAAAAACGAAATCGGCCAAATCGCTTCCGTCGTTCTCGAGTTTTACGCTTACCAACACATTTAGCGATTTTTGTTTATAGGAATAAACAGGATTTTTCGAACCTTATGAGTTGTCAGTCTGCCAGTCTGCCAGTCTGCCAACCCGCACTTGGCCAGCGTGGCAGATTATGGCCTTAACCCTCTCAATATATGAGAGAAGACCCATATGCCAACAGTGGAAGTATACGTACAAAAACTTAACTTCACGACTGTAAGACCCGAAGAGGTAGGCAGAGGAGTGTAGAACACTCCCACGTTTCACCGGTTACGTTTACGTCCTACTACGGAATAGGTGGTGAGCCTATTGCCATGCATCGGGCACATATTCAGACTCCGAACCACTACTAGATAATCTAAATTAGAAAATTTTGTAGTGTTCGACCCGGGAATAGAACCCGGGACCTCCCGATCGGCAGTCGCACTTGCAACCAACACGAACAACGAGGCAGTCAATTATAATGGGTCGATTATTATTATTATGAGTTGATGAGATAATTCGTGTATATGTTCAGATATGAAATCTAAATAGGTTGGAGCATACCTAAGGCACAGTAGTTGGCTTTTGGCTACGACGTACCTTAAATTAAAAGCAATCAACTAAAACAGCGGACGAACAAACGTTTTCACGCTCCGATTATTGCGCTGTTGTAACGGGATAATACGACGGTGTGGCATTAGCCTTATCGTTTGTGTAGGTACCTGGGATCACTGGACGAATAATACATTTGTTTGCCCATTATTACTGTAATGCACTTCGGTTATATAAGAGTAATGTAATTATATAAATTTTAAATTGAAATATGTCTATAACGTATATATATTCATAATGTATATATTTATAAAGTATACTTTGTATACTGAGTCCTACATACATACTACTGTCCTACATATTACGGAGCAAAGGCCTCCTCTTTGTCACGCCAGGAACCTCAGTCTATTGCCAAGAAGGCTAATTTTAGGTACATGTGTCCAGGTATCTTGAGGTTTCAACTTCGATGCTATGAAGCCAGCTTTAGTAACCACGTCACGTGTATTTAGTAAAAAATTTGATTTCATATAACAATATCACTGACTCAAATGAAATCATGTTTTTTCTTTCTGATTACCAAAAGTACCACTTAATAGGATCTGATCTTATTTGATATACAGGCCGACAAAGCTTTGCCGACTCTACAAAGGAAGAACCCTTTACGTTTCCGCTCTCCCTTTTCCACTTTTTCCTTTCTATTCCATTCCTTTGACGATTCGTTTGGAACATCGGTTACAATACCAGTTGACTGTTGCAACAGGATCCGGGTTCGATTCCCGGCCGGACAAACTTTTTACTTATTGATAATTAAATTATAAGTAATAAATTCGACACAGTATAAATACTATGTATTTGTGACAATAAACAATAAACATTTTAAAAGCGGTTACAAACGCTGAAGGCGAATATGTAAGTACTCGTCAGTGACAACGCATCTGTGACCAACTTCGAATAAGACAGATACTGACTAATATCAACTGCACTCATACTAATATGTCCTAATCATCATCATCATCAGTCTATTCCCGTCCACTGCTGGCCATAGGCCTTTCCAATGGCATACCACTGAGCTCGATCTTCAGCTCTTCGCATCCAACCATTGCCAGCCACTTATGCCCTAAGTTGACTAATAAATGCAAATTTAATAGGACTGTAATAAAAGTACTATTTTTACAGTCCTGTTGAGATTAATTACGCTTCTTAATAATCCATCAGCAGTCGCGGTAAATCCTGTATGATTCTTTGTTCACGGAAGGAAAATGTTTATAACACTTCAGTGTTTCAGTATCACACTTGTCTCGGCCAACGTCAAGCTTTTGTGTCTTAGTGCATCCATACCATCCAGTCCATGTATATCTCTTGTCTTTTATTTATTTCTCTAATGACATTATTATCTATGTTAAATTTCTATGAACCGGTTAGTTAACAGTAAAAAACGCACGCAGTGATATTTATAGAGCTAATTAACAAAGCACGGTTCTACACTGACTCGTTCAAATCATTACTAAGTACTAAGTAGTACAATTCACTAGGAAATAACCTTGACAGCACCTTTTCGAAATATATTAAATAAATCATTTGTAATTATTATTATTGTCATATCCTCAAGTCAGGACCCTTACGAGGTATACAGAGAGGACAGCTTGCCGAATATTTCTATCCTTACAAACCGCACTTGCTTCTAGCACAATCATCATACTATACACACACGGACGTCTGTTCCAAAGACTTGTTACTACAATTTCAGCCAGTATCTGACCAGTACCACGTAAATTATTACGTGGTATTTCTAAGTTGCTCCGTTAACCGGCTTTTACGCCACTTATAGCGGCCGACGGAAATATCAAATGCAATACAAGTCCCCTTTGATATCCCAAATAAAACTCGGACGCCGAAGTCCGCTTAAACCTTAAATTACTTCATCAAAACCAGCGCCGAAGTTCGCAAAACTACGACGACGAAAAACGACTATAACGAGTGAAAACGGAAAGGTAATTAACATAAGTACAGTCTTCTGGGGAATATTCTGCATTTCTAAAGGACAAAACAAAGCAAAAAAAAAGAGAAGCAAAAAAAAAGAAACAGCCAAAGAAAAGAAGGCGACATTCGCAATCCAATTACTTGTCATAACGACGAAAAGGGTAAAAGTTAGCCCCGTTTTGACTCTGAATGAAGACGCCTTTACAAGTGTAGCAAAGTTATACAATTTTGATAAGGTTCTACAATTAAAGTGATAATTGGTTTTGTTTTTTTATGGTTTATTACACTTTTATTGATGCTGAGAATGTACTCCATACCACTATCATCAACAATTCTTTTATTGCTCCACCATTGGACACGTTTTATATCAAACTGTGTACTTTAGACTATTTTTGATATAACTCTGAAAAGATGTAAGAAAAATGTGGCTGTGTGTTCTGTTGTCTTCTTATTAATTGTAATTAAAGCCATTAGTTTTACCATTAAGTGATTCATGAATTAATAAAATCTTGTTTTTTATAAATATCTTACATTTATTCTCTGATAGTGCGTACAGACACTCCTGGTATATATAAAAAAAGTTTAAACATAGGACAATAGCCGCCGCTGTTGCGCGCTGTCTCGTAATTATGACGCGCTAACCTGTTCATTAGTGAGGCTGACGAGCACGCGGCTCTATGTAGAGCCACGATAATAGGACTCTACGCTTTCAGGTTATAACCTGTACAATACAATAATTTAGAGATAATAGTCGAAATGAGAGTTTTAGTACTGTTAAGAAATTAGTAGAAGACAGCACAGTTACTCATAACGAAAGTTCTAGAACAACTATCTTTTATTATTAAAACTTTTGTATCACACAAAATACTAAGTCAATATGCGTTCACTTTGACACACAGGCATCATACTTCACATATGTACTTACTTACACATACATACTTCCCTTGCATATTTATACACATTTCGCAGGCAGTCTACAAATGTAACGGTAATCACACTTATCCGATATTTTTAACTTCTATTATATTTTCTCTGTACTGGTGTTAATTATCGTCGTATTCAATGAAATATATATACATGAATAAATATCACAATTATGTACATTTATAAAAAGTACGAACAGTTATTGGGGCAGCACTGTTAATTTAATTAGGCCACATATAGTAGATGACATATTTGGCTTTGTAACGTATTTTATGTAACACTCGCGTGTCAACGGTCCACCTACGCCGCATATAATGATATGATAAAATTAATTATATGCAGTTATGTTCCAAACAACGAGTTAGTGCGGAGACGTGCTCTCCTAGTTAGCAGTTTAAATATAAGACTTTGTACGTTTACCGTATTTAGCGTTTACAAACATACATTACATTACAAACACTATATGTATATAATAATTCTAACAATGTTTGATAACTGAAGAGATAATTAGCAGATTTTTAACAGTGTGAAGTTACAAGAAGAAAGTAGTGAACAGTTAGAAGAGAGATTGAAAGAAATTATGGTGCTTAAAGGTGAGAAAGTGTAATTGTAAATATTTTATTTTATTTTATTGTGTGGTAAGTTGCTGTTTGGCTAGAATTCCGCCTGAAGGAAAGCGCAGATGCGTCTTAGCATGGAGAACGCAAAGGTCAGACGATTGACGAAAAAAACTATCATCATCATCATTATCAGCCTACTCCCGTCCACTGCTGGACATAGGCCTCTCTAATAGCACGCCACTGAGCTCGATCTTCAGCTCTTCGCATCCATATCATTGTAATATAACATAATATATCTTGCTATAATGTATATTAATAACTTTGTCTGAAACGACCTTTAATTTGTCGTTGTATTAAACAAACGACATCTGACACCGCAATAGTAGCGTCAACAAAAAAATTAACACGTTCGCCCTTTTCGTGCATACTATGGCACGATAGCTTTTAATTATCGTGAATTGACAGTCAGCACATAAATCTTTACAAATTATTTATATATGTATGTTTATATACATATAAACACTGGGGGATTTTAGGATCGAAGGGAATGGCGCCAATTAGGGGAGGCTTATGTCCAGCGGTGGACAGCTGAAGGCTTATAATGATGACTCTAAATAAGAGAATCACATCTGTTTCGTTTTCCTGTCATAATAAATAGCGAAATGTTTATTGTCTATACCGGTATGGAGATAATATGAACTTTAATAAAGACGCATAGTTAACTGATTTTTTTCAAATACTTCTTTAAAATGTACATTATAATATAGGCTTTCCCAAGAGTTAATAGTTAAAAATAAAAAATACAATATTACGTGAACGTTTGATTACTAAAGGGGAAAACAAGTTTGATGTGATCTCTCCCAGGTAATTAACTAAAATGGGCAATTTATAAGCGTGAGGGCGGAAAAGTGCGGTATGAGACGGGGGCCGGGGAGATGGGAGGGTTGTCATTTAACACGTCTCTTATAACAGAGGGTGAGCTTATTGCTAAACATCGGATGGAAATGCAAATTCCGTGATGCTACTGGAAATTTTAAGGTAGAAACAAACAATAACACTTCGCCCGATCCGGGTACGAACCCAGAAACTCTAGAATCGAAATCGCACTTCGAGCCAAAAGATCAACGACGCTATCATAATATCTAAGCATAATAAATAACATTATATAATCAGGGTTTTAAATGCCACGTCGCTTTTACCGTAGTATGTGTTGACCCCGACAACTGAAGATTACCTCGGCGTGCTGATAACATTATCTACGTGCATTATAAGGAAACATCGCTAGTGTTTTGTGCAGCTGCCTACAGTTACTCGGCGTATGACCGATATAGTTCTATTATGATGTTACTGGTGTAACATTAGGCTTGTCTCTTTCTGTTATTATGTAATCATTAATTTTATTTCATTGCTAGTAATAGTCTGATGACGACGTTAATGATTACGATGCTAAAGATGATATTAATGATAAGACTGACGATGTAGTTAATGATTCCTTGTAATTTTTCAAGAATATTCCCTTGGAAGAACCTGAGTCCTTCATTGAGCTATTAAATACCCACTATAAATTGACTTGCATACCACAACCAATACCACTAGAAATACTAGGTATGTACAAACATATACAAATGTATATGTGGGTGCGTTTGTATGGGTCTAAGGTTGTATCAATGCTCATGGAACTAGAGGCTTAGAGCAGATTGAAGAACTTATAGAAACACACAGTGTCAAGTAAATAACAGTAATAATTGTTATAATGTTATCAAATGTTTTTGCCGACGTTATCCACCGGACAGCGAGACAAAAGCAGGAAAATGTCTGCGGTAAGGCATATTAGCCTTTGAAATGGCTGTGTTCTACACTAGTGTAACTACACAAGTCTGGGCAAGTGTTTTTTTTTGGTCACCGTACACGTGAGTACCAATATCGTGCCAGTTCTGGTGATAGTACATGTGGTTCACGGCAAACAATCTGACAATACATACATACACCAACAGCCTATTCCACTCCACTGCTGCCACGATTTCTCTATATTATAACCCTTTGCGCTCGTATGTCTCAGCGTATGTGACGTCATACATTATAGACCAATCCACTCGCAAGAAGTTGCGGTCCAAACAGCCGTCTTATTTTATTTTATATCTCCTGTTGTACTTATAGTACTTATGGTCATATTAAATTCGCGTGCAACGGGTTAATCTAATTTCCATTCCACGTTTAGGAATACTGCGATTTTTTTTTATATACAACATAATATTAATTATCAAAATAGATACCTATCTATATCAAGCAAGTGAAAATTAAGTCAATTTGAGTCATTGAAACGTGTAGCAATGGCACCTTGAAAATTTGTCATAATTATATTTTTTAATCATTCATCCATTCATTCTTTTTTTTATAAATTTAACAGTAAACAGGTAGATGGGCCACCAGAGTGGTCACCGTCATCAAGTTGCCAATGCATTGCCGGCTTTGAACGAGAGCTCTTTTCACGAATTCAGATTCGCTGATTCGGTCATTGAAATAAGACGGACGATTCACAATTTAAACTTGGAACACATCGAACTATAGAGCCATCTATGATACTTTAATAATGTTGAACTAGAACATTATTTGTTTACCATCGAAGAGTAACTCACTATAGTTTTCATCATCAACATCGACCGCTGAATCTTTTCGCTGTTGACGAGTTCGTTCTCGGAATGCCTGGGGTTAAGGCTATAGTCTGCCACGCTGTCCAAGTGCGAGTTAGCAGAGTACACACACCTCACAGAACCTCAATGCCTCACGTCAGCAACAGATAACATTCCAACGGGTGTCATTAAACACTATATGAACGAGACAGAACAATACATATACTGCAATATTTGTTTCGACGCTGATGTAATGGACGAAGTATACTTAGTGTAAACATGTGTGCATGTACATATATGCAATTTGTCGTGGTTTGGAATGGAACTAACCACCAGTGGCCCAGCAATCGAGTTCACCACCATCACTTATTAACTAAATCCCACCCAAAATGTTTTTAAGGTTTGAAAAATCTGTCTAAACGAACTCAGAACTGTCTGTTCATTACGTCTGTTTATGTCCGTTAGTCATTTACGTAAATGGGTCTGAGATCACTTCGATTAAATTTAATGTGTAGATACATTCAATTGTATAATATGCTAGTTGCAGATATTCATTCTTGTCTTTATATACCTGACGTATATATCTATATAATAGTACGGGAACAAATATATTTTGTACCCCATGTCCAAAATACAGAGCGCAAAGACGAGTTTAAGACTTGGTAAAGTCAAAGTATACAGAAGAGTGCAGATAGCTAAAGTTTTGGTGTTATATATATCAAAAATACCTTAAATTGAAATAAAGCAGTCATTATTTACGTTCCCACTGTTAATGTCAGACATGTTTGTTGTCCATCAGTAGCACAGAAGCAAGAGTTATAAAATTGTACTACTGTATGTAATCTGTATTACTGTAAGTGTACTCATTGCCATAAGAACCTCAAATTTAACTGCCACTGAGCCCCTAGTGTTTATGGATTCATATTAACACGTAAAAATACTATTAATAGTATTTATAATCATTAACTAATAAATGTATATAATTAAAAAGTCAATAAAAAGATACTAAAATTAAAAATGCGAAACTAATTATATGTTTGAGCGTTCATTAAGTAACAGAATTTAGAAAAGGTAGGTAACCGGAATTTTCGTCATCAATTGGGTTGAGTGATAGAAAATATACATATAAATACAAATAAAGTCCAGACTCTTTCAAAAACAATAATAAATAGATAACTAACTATGATGTATACATACATAGATATGATTTAACGGTCTGATACCTGTTTACAGCTGATGTTGTAGTTATAGACATGATATATTAAAAAAAAACTGTTGAACCTTGAAATCCTAACCGCATTCAAACGATTGCTAAGATATACTACTAGTGACCTTTACCTCGCTTTATGCCGATTCGTATAAAGTAAAACATGTATAATCCATTTTAATTCGCATTAAGTACTTCAAATTTAAATACATAATAATATAAAATACTAGTAGTATTTTATATCCACTGATATTCGATATTTCCACTATTGCTTTCACTGCACGACTTTTTAAAATAAAAAAAACACGCACGCACGAATCAACAGGATAAAACACGACACTAGTCAAATCCAAACAAAGAAAAAAAAGAAATCACAAAAACACTGAGCACTAAAACGATTATGTTATCTGTGAATAGCTAAAAAATAAAAACAAAACAGTGCCGCTATGGCCGACCGCGTCGCGTCACATGCTTCCCGCCAAAAGTGACGTCACAGCCCAACAGATAAGCGATAATTACATACACATTTTATCAGCGACACATAAACGACCGCGCGCGCGCACGAACACACTGCGTATGGCATAATAGCCATGGCATACTCGTTCAACGGGTTTACTATCGTTTGAATCACATAGTTAGTTTGAATCACGGATATGTACATATTTATAATATAATGCCTACGTATCAGTATACTGCACAAAACTAAACTTTATTATGTCAAACCTCATTAATATGTCAAAAATCTCTGTATATTTTTATATTTCTCACCACCTATCCCATGAAACTTAAACTTAACTGGTGAAACGTGGGAGTGTACTACACTCCTCTGCCTACCTCTTCGGGGATTACAGGCATGATATTACGCATATTCGTATTCTTGAAACAGCAATAAAGGCTATAAATGTAACTTAAATTTAAACTAACATTATAGAAGTAACAAATTGTAAAATTGTATGGTAAAGCTTGAAAACTGGGGCAGTATACATAGGGCTACATAGCCCAGTCCCAATATAAAGTGAAACATTAATGGCAAATTGTATGGAATAACCTTGAAAACTGAGACAGTAGCCTGCTATAGGGGCTACATGGCCCAGTCCAAATATAAAGTGAAACATTAAAAATTTAAGTATGAAAGATATTATGTGTAGGAATCTATGAAAAGTACTCGCTACCAAGAACTGGTATTGTAACATAAGAAATATTGGAATAAACCGATCAACTCAATTTATTTACAATACGTTTAAAAAAAATTACATAATGTATTATTATGAATCAAGTTTTACAACTAACGAGTTCTAGCCTCTACTAGTTCTAGTTAAACATAAATATGGGATACCGTCACATATGTATACTTCAATAGATTACCTCAGTCTCATTAGGCCTAGTCCTCGCGGTCATTATATTAAAAAGATTATTTCAATGATCATACGTCAATTATGTGCGTTGTACACAATACTGGAAAAAGGTTTGTTCGTTTGCCCCTTATCCTATATAAAAAAAGGTAACGTAACACCACGCCTGTAATCCCCGAAGGGCTAGGCAGAGGAGCGTAGTGCACTCCCAGGGTTTCACCGGTTACATTTTACGTCGCATGGAATAGGTGGTAAGTCTATTCAAAAGTGAGCGGTATATTAAAAAACATTATAAAAAACTCAACGAATAATATACAAAACGTATCATCGTATACTTATAAATATGAAACGTGCTATTAAACATGTAGTGAAAAAAAAATGTCCATACACGCAGCCCAGCATAGTAACACAACATAGGCATATTATTGTGATTCATGATATCAAAAGTATTAAGTTCACGGCCGTCTTACAAAATGTGTTCGTACATGCGTCTTGTGCGGATGTTTTGGCTACGAGTTGGCTGATGTCATTGTGAATGGAACGTCGGTAAATAGGTATAAACTATGGCTATTGCCGTGTTGGCATAAGGTTCAGTGGTTGGAGAGCAGGCGGACCGGGGTGAGGGGAGTGGATGAGGGGAAAG
>DWDT01003939.1:0-11756 GCA_018245595.1 Microceris scylla | reverse complement strand
GCTTTTTTATATAATTGTTTCAAGACAAGTTGCCGAAGTGTTATATAATATGCCTCCTAAGAAACAAAATCGAGTTCAACCTATGAAAATAGAAGAAGCCGTAAAAGAAGTCACCGAAAAAAATGCCTTTACGATTTGTCACAAGCACCTATAATATCAGCAAATCTCACTTAGGTAGACTTGTTATAAAAGCTAAGGCAACGGAAGATTACTTTGATTATCGACCCAATATCGAAAATCGGACCCAATATACAGAAATAGCATCGATTGATTGACTAAAGAAGTTTATGAAACGACAAGATACTTGTACATTAAGCGTTAGAAAACCGGAAAACATAATGTTTTGAAAAAATGTTCTACCAGTAAAGAAGACTGGTTCCAACATTGTCAAAAATGGGCAAATGAGAAATGTGGCGTCAAGGCCATGTTTACTTTTTTTTGTAATCTGTGTCATTAGATTTAAGTTTAGGCAAACTTTGAACTTAAATTAATTAGAGTAAGCATAACACAATTTTTTGATCTCTAAAATACTATATGTGATATAAATGTACCAAAAATAATACGTATGTAGGTTTATAACAAAAACTATGATATTTTTAAAGAATTTTTTAATTTAAATTCAACATGTCCCTTTCATGACCATCGGTGTCCCATTCAAGACCAGTCCGTCATGAATGGGACATATCTTAAGATTTTTTTAATTGAGTTTTGTGCACAAATGTTTTAAGAAAATAATGTTTTTCGTTTATAATATCAAAGATGATTAATTGTAGTTATGGTACAGATAAATGTATTTTTGTTGTACCTCATATCTGGCTCAAAATATTTCAATATAAAAAATTGTCCCATTCATAGCACCATACTTATATAGATCGTTGCAAACTAAGGAGCAGTTACATACAATTTAGATATATATTCCAATTATATATAATTACGCATTAATACAATTTAAGTACCTACATAAGTACTTATGATTCGGGCACGGCAATTACTCCTTGAACATATGGATCATCTTGATTACTCTTTTGTTACTCAAACGCTTAATAAAGAGTATTTTTAATCGACACTGAGTAAATTTACATATTTTTAATGAGCTTAACAGTGCAGAAATTGTTCAAGAATAGTAGTTCTTTCGTAATGGTATCAAAGTGTTTATGATTAGAACCCACTGTTTTGTGTGAGCGAGATAGAACGATACAAATAATGATATACAATCGCATAAGGTTGTCTCTATCGCGCGGCGGCGTAAATACGTTAGAAACCCAAATTCAAATAACGGTTGTTTTTGAGGCCCCTATTTCATTTGCGCACTTTAAAGGAACTTACCGTAACTTCCTGTTCTGATTTAAGATGAAATATTAATTTAAAGATACCGAAACCTCTCGAACTGTATACTTTTTAAATAGTTTTTATGGTTACTTGAAGCATGAAAGATTACTTAATGATAATTGCTTAATTTCACTCCTTTTTATCCCAGCCGTTACGAAACATCGTATAACTTGAGCGCGGCAAAATTACATTTCATATATTGCCATTCGACAGCGCCTTATCTCGTATCTTGTATATCGATTTCGGAAAGTTGAGCAGTTAAATGTTGCATTATTTATTTAATGTTTCTCAATTGTTTTAAAATGTGTTCGCTTGATGCAATCCTTTTATCTGCGTTCAATTTAATGTCCGATAAATTATACAATGCAAGGAGCAAGGGACTGGTTGTATTGTTGATGAAGATAGCGAATATCGTACGAGTAATCGTTTCTAATGGACTTCTATTGGAACAAACGTGTATATAGGCAAACGGCAGTCCTTTGCTTCACTCATAAACTTTCCGTTCACGTAGTAAATCGATACCTCGTAAAATGTATAATCGATAATCGCTTGGATTTGAATAGATTTGAATAGATCGCGTAAATTCACTTGGTTCTAAATTATGTATTTGTATATGCTACCTGCCCATAACAATAAATAATCGACCATAAACATCACCAGCAAACAATAGCACACAATACCTATATTGTGTTGCACATATTAAAGGTGTACTACAACGGCGGGGTGAAGGCTCGCAGGCCGGCCGTGGGCCTGCGGACGCGGTAATTAAAACCGAAAGGAAAAACCTACTAACCTGTTCCATTTGTAACGGACATGCCGCCATCTCGGTCGAGGATCTACGGGATACGGCCTCGAAATAAACAATGGGCTCAAGTGCAACAAATTATAAATAGCATGGTGTCAATTTAGCGTATACTGCCTTGTTATTGTGTATATATGTAGACATTATCAAGATTAAATTTGTAAATGGAGTAGCGAAAGACGCTTAATGTGCTTATAATTATTTTTATTATGGTAGTGATTGTAAATTCATTAATAAGAGTACTCGGAGGTTCTCGTTTAGTATTTTGCATTCAGTCTACCGTGATTGTCTCCATGAGTCATAAGAACATTGTGAACTATAATATTATTGAATAAGTTTTAATTTGAACTTGTCCAGTCATTCTTGTCATTCTTCAATTTGTAACGCAGCTTACAATAGTCTATTCACCTGTTACTGCACTGTAACTTTGCGACCTTAAAATGATAATAACCGCATCCTTGCATGTTTGAGCAGTAAATGGCTTAGTTTGTATTGTATTTGTTGTCGTGTGTATATTCATCTAGGTTTGGACGAAACGTTTTAGGAGAGTTGTTTTTGTTGTTGGTATTTATTAGTTAGGGTTGATTAATTAAACATACACATGTCATGTAAACCCGGAAATAATAATGCGCAAAGTCGCAATCCTCGAGACCCAAAAGGAAATACGATGTCAAAACCAGATCGTGCGTTAATGAGATGTAGTGCGTATTGACAATCTGCGAGTTTAAATGATACGACTCACGTGCGGTCGGTACTGACACTATGTTTTCTCTGATCGGCTCTGACGAGTTCGCCTCATTAATTTACGGACGTCATCTCTGATTAAAATGCATCTTCGAGACTCAAAATGCATATCGTGTGTAAATATACATACATAAGATTTGTTCTTAATAACTTTTCAATAAAAGCTTGAAAGTGTTTTTATTAATTTTATTATTGATACGCATCATTGCGACATTATAATTTAATATCCAAATTCTCAATTTGCTTTGATTATGGAGCGCAGTCGAGGAGAACGATTCAGTATGATAACAATTATCTATTTCATACATATATCGCTAAAAGTACTACAATTATAATAGGTGTAACTGTATCAGACAGGTCGTATAGCTGGCTATTTTCTATGGCTATTTATGACAAAGAAATAAAATATTTTGACCCTAAAACGAAATTTCAATTTGCGTTATTAAACGCAATTGACCTTAAAATTCGTTGAATGTTTCACAACACTCTAGTAGGGACCACACAATAGAATTTTTGTCCGCCTCCGCCGATTGTTTGTGTCACAGATATCTATCGCTAGGAAGTCATTATGACGATATACCAACAAAAAGTTTTATGCGAAGACACATATCCACTTCGCACCTACACGCGTTGATTTATTACAGGATATCAAACGTTTATAATCAAACGACATGCTAGTGGCGCCATCAAAATCCATATTACATACCAATAACTTTTATTGTTCACACAATAACATATGGGTATAAAAGCATTTTAAGGCGTGACGGACACTAATGGACACAAGTATT
Source organism: Microceris scylla (assembly GCA_018245595.1). Classification (NCBI taxonomy): domain Eukaryota; kingdom Metazoa; phylum Arthropoda; class Insecta; order Lepidoptera; family Hesperiidae; genus Microceris; species Microceris scylla. Next base: position 8,093 of record DWDT01003939.1, on the reverse strand, counting down.
TTGTAATAATAATACTTTGGAGGTTAAGTCAAATTTTGATAATGTGCTAAGTGCACTATAAATGCACCAAAATAACATTTTGTTCACTCTGATGTAGCCTACCATTGTCATGGTACGTGAAGTACAATGTACCTACTGAGTTAACAAACTGTAATGTCAATACCATACATTTAATGACTACATCCATGATTGATTCAAATTATTAATTATGTACCTCAATAATAAATTTATTGTGCCTTTATAATCATGTTTCTCTGTCGTAAGCGGTGTCGAAATTTCTGTTACAACTGTGTACATATTCGATGACTCAGAACGGTTGTAGTTTAAATCTTTTGCAATAAAAAGCTTAACTCGCTGAGAGTCCTGTTGAACTCCGGCAGTTATTATGCACGGGGCTATTAAAAATTATACTGTACCTACATAATAATAACTAAGTGATGTATATGTACGTACGCTCTCGTACCCGCCCGCATTATTTGCGAGGCCGTCAGATGCGATAATTGGATAAGACGAATAATTGGTATTGTTTATTGTTTGGAAATCGTTTCTGAATGCGATCTCACAAAAAGCGAAATAAAAATTTCTCCGTTGAACGTTAACGGGAGTTATTTTTTATAAAGCATATAAAATTCATCGAATAATATATATCGAAGGTATAAATGGAAGTGGATAATAAGGCGGCACTAATTAACAAGGTAAGTATATCGTAATAGCGATTTGGTTAAATGAAAAATTTGCTTCCTTGTGCGATATACGAGTCTAGATAAACTACAGCTCACAGTTCAATAGTTAAGTACGCAGGAAACTCTTGATTAAAGTGAATGGGATTACATTTGTTCTTGGAAAACTGTGTCTAAGCATCTGTTTTTAATATCCATCGTTTGTAATAAAGTCTGATAGGCTTTCTCCTTAATGGACTCTGGTTTAGATCAAATACCGGGAAAGCGATTTAAAACTAAGTCAACTACACGTTATCTTTCTCTTCTTATTAAATTAATGTTTTCTACTTCTATACCATTACACTATTCTATATTAAAACATAGAAATAAATGCGTTTGGATCATTCTGATACTAGACCTGCGCTGTTTGTTTATGTGGATAATAAATTAAAAGATGTCTCGTTGCTAATAAGGACATAGTAAGGATGGTCCTTTGTTATTGTTAAGAATGGACAAGTTATCATTATCGTTATAAGGTTTTGGTATACGGATTGGCTGAAACACTGCTTCGCCATCCGATTTATATTTCTTCATCAGTATAAATGTTATTTGTTTTCGTTTTTACTTCTTTCGTGTGTACTCACCCTTAGTGTTTATTTTTGTCTAATATTGTTTTTTTGTTCATAAGGTGATTGACTCCCACTGTTTACGTTATCGGGAAAAAATTGCGTGATATAGATAAGATCTACTTATATCTTAGTCTATTGTGTGTTGTTGTTGCAATAAGTGTATGGAAGAAACATGGTATATTATAAATGTGCACGTACAGAACCAACTTCCTACGCTGTTGCTCCCTAGTTTCGAGTGGCCCACTTCCAACGAGATATTATCTGCCGTTGTTCTGTTCTATACTAATATACAAAGGGAGAAAGTCTTTGACATTTCGGACCCGCGATTGTTACACTCTTACTGTCTCTGGAACTATCTAAGCGCGTTGAATTATTATTAATCGCTGAGACATATTTGGACCACGTATCATGATCTATTGAATGCTAAAAAGATACTTTCTATGTCGTTAAAATCCAAAAGATAAGATATAATTCGTTATTATAATTCAGTTGGGATTTAAATGCATTTAAAGCAGCGTCTAACGAAGATAATCAAAATACATAATAACATCGTGTGTATCGTTTCCACGACTAGAAAGACAATTATTATTGAGTTAATATTTACGTTAAATATTGCTTATAAGATAATGAAAAATGTCGTACGTTTGTGTATCATAAAACTAAAATTAAGTTATTAAACAGTTCCATCGGATATCAACGTCAATACCAACGGTAAACGATAGATCATAAATACATGTTGCAATAACAAAACGCAGATGGTTACTGAATATAAAACATCGTCGGAACCAGCTCGGGCCGCGCCGTCGAACAAGTTTTGGAGTTTGTTTATAAAAATTCGACTTTTTCTTTCAAATATAACGAAGACCATCGGCGTGTTTATATCTAGTCGTTAACATTTTTAACGTTTACGATATCCAATGGTATTATTAACGCGCACTACTTTTCTAAAGTATTCAGTGATTGAATTGAGACATTTACTAAAATTTTCATTTAATCGTATTAAGTCATTATGTTAAAAGAATATTGTTATAGGCCAACATGATGTTGTAAAGCCAATGAGAACAAATCTTTATAGAAAATAATCATGGAATGAACGTAAGATCTATAAAGAGTTCGAAAACATAATCTTTTTTATTGCAAAGACTTTTGATACCTACATTTATGAGAAGAAGTGTCTGTATCTATATAAATATACATATGTTTTGTTCCATACATATGAAGGCAGTGTACATCGTATTGTCTTTAATATTTTTGCGCTTTATAATATTACTGTAAGTCAATTTAACGACCACACGAGAATTAAAACACAAACAAAATTATACAGAATTTGTATTAAAGCGCCTCAATAATTTTATCAAAGTTAAATTAATAATTTTATCAAACTTGAAATTGATGTGATTTGCAGGTTAACTGTGATTTTATGAAAACGTGTTGGTAAATTAATAATGTAGGTACTGTCACTCTCTATTTAGGTTGATTGGTGGTCTCATTCCGTCAGAGAGTAGGTATTACATCCAGATTTCTCACGCTTTTGTATAACGGTTACGATCTTATTGTTTTTATACGTATAAGAGAGGATACTATAATGTTATAATAAAAATAATATTTTTGTCAAATTACTTTCTATTGAAAAAAAGGTTGAAATTCTAAATAATGTATATTATATTACCGTAGGTGATCCTTTTGCAGTTAAAATCCTCTCGCTATAAAGGTGTTGCGATGTAAAAAAAATCAGGTTACAAAAAATAATAAGTAGTATTAATGTGTTAACGGTTATTAATCTGAAGAGATTTAATAAATTATGGCAACATTATGACGCTGTAAATGGTGTGAAATGTTAAGTGTAAGTAGAATTCGAGAATTCATTCGGTGAGTCATTAATTATACTAGGTGAGATATATTGTATATTTCTTAATATGAGCAATTGCGGTATGCTCAGTCGATTTTATTAAATAATTTGTGCAGGTTTAACGTAATAGAAAAAAATGTTCAAGATACATACGTTTCGAGAAAAGCGCCACACTACTGTACTCTACTTTGACGGTTATAGGCAGAAGACAAAAACGCCAAAGCCGTATTGCTTTTGCTTTTCAAGTAACTTTAATTTTAATTGTTCCATATATTAATCCACATCTGTCTGTAAGTGTTAGAAGAAGCCAAAAAACCCAACTGTATGCTTCTTACGAAACTTATTGTATGTATTTGTGTTTTTCTGTCATTCCCATATTAACAATATGGTTATTATTAAGCTATTTCTGTAATGCATACACGAATCTTGTGCAACAAGAGGGTAATGAGTGTAATATAGATCTCGTTTGTTTAACCCCAATCGGATTTGCCGTTTCGCGACATTGCGCGTTGTGCAACAGCCTTTCTACGGTGTCCAGGCATCGTATAAGTGTAAACTGTCGTAAATGTATCATTATTTTGTTAACATTATCATATATTGTAATAATAATAGAAGCAAAAAACTGTTATCAATATGAAAATATTTATCAATATGAGTCAAGGAAGCAATAAAAAGTAAAGTAAATTAAATATTGATTGCTGTATTATATACATGTCGTGCAATGTTTACATGTAAGCGATGTATGGTATAACGCAAAACGAACTTCTGGGTAGGAGAATACTAAAATCACTCTGTTCTAATTTTTCCTGTGACAAAAGGACCTTAAGATGTTGGATGTACTTAAGATCGGCTGAAACCATCGTCAAGTTTTGCTACCATTCAGTCCGGTCTAGTAATGAAGTTGAGTGGGTTGCAATGAAGATTAAGATGACAGCTATTGATGTGTGTTGAAGAATATTGTGGACGAATCTTCAAAATATGTTGTTTCATTAATTAAAGAGACACATAATATATTTTTAGGAAAAATCAGAAGTGAAAAATACAAAATAAGAACAAATCATACAGAACTTATTTATTAATATTTTACAGGATTTTAGATTGACAAAATATCGGGCTTTCTAATGATAAAACAAAATTACTTTAAGATTCGACTACAAACAAAAATTAATAGGCAGAGAAGGCAGTTTGAACATTCAAACGGGCAGAGGTTTCCCTTTCCCCAGAGAAATCAACGAAAAATATCCCGAAACTGAGCTCGCAAGCCGTTTTATAAACAACAAACGTCACTTATTTTAAATTCCTTCTACTGTCAATCAAATAAATGATTCTTCTTCTAACAATAACTTAATGGTGAGATACTTACGTAAAGTTTAGTACGTACCTACTAGAATAATTAGTGTTGACATTAGTATTGAAAAATGGTTGTGGCAGTTCGAAGCAATTCTACTTTAAAGTACAAAAACAACAAACGAAGCTATAACATATAGTGCATGAGTCTCCAATTCTGAGAGGAGATCCCTGTCCAGCAGTGGAAAAGTGCTCAAAAACAATTATAATATGCTTTGATATAATTTATTTATATTATAGACTTCTCTGTACCGACCTTTAATGTAACAGTTGTGTATGTTAATTGACAGTAATACCTCGTCCTTCAGCACGTGTACCCACATAGTTATTTATTATTGCCCATAGTCGATTCGGTCGCGCTCGGTGCGCGATGCACCCGATGCACCACCATTAGTCATATTGCAACAATTAACTCAGTACCGTATAAATTTAACTAGTGCGGTCAGATCGCTTTCGAACTCTCGCCTAACTCTACATGTACGACTGACATTCAACACCTATTGAACTGTACCATTACTGTGCTTATGTACCGCGGTTTGGATTTCGCCTTGACTTCCGGGTTATGTTATAAACTTATAACAATCTTTGTTATTTAAATCTCGACTAATTGGCATAGTCATTTACTACATGATTGTATTAGAGTTATTTCATCGAACCGCGTGTACCTTAAAAATAGTTAATTTAAAATTATTTTCAAAATTTAATAATTTTTTCTACATTGTTTTGACTTTTTCTATAATAATTGTTGAATTTATTTAGGTGTGTAATTATTATATTCTGAATACCAAAAAAATAAGATTTTGCGTAATTGTTACCAAGTAAAAAGTACAAAATAGACAGATAATATTATATAAAAGCGTATTAAAAATACTGCTTTAACCACTAAATGTGAGGGATGTGGTTCAAATACACGTGCGTGTGTTTATCGCCCTTCGAGAGCTTCGCAGGTCAACGATTAGGGCATCGCGGCCCTTCACTTGATATTTCAGAGCGATTCCCGGGTAGGTAGGCGTTCTGCACACTCGGGAAACGATACATTTCAATAAATTGACGCGGTACGTAACACGGCGACTAATATTAGTTATGAATACGGTTTGGCAAACGCACTCAAATTTTATACCGTCTAAATTCGTCGAAGAACAACAATGTACGTACGTATGTATCCAACGAAATGTACCTACTGGTATTTATGCTATAAACTTTGAAACGTGTCAAAAATATTTACATTCAATGTTATAAACATAAATGTATTGAAAAGGCACACTTCAAAGACTTGTTAGCTTGTTAATGTAGCAACAAAGACAAATTGCAGGGATATTAATTATTATGTGAATGTAAATTTTCGATGACGTCATTCATATACAAACCAATAATAACTAAGATACTAATTTTTTTTCAACCCATTACAATTCCACTGTTGGAATACGGGTCTCCTCTCATATTGAGAGGGTTAAATACTAATTTAATAGGTTAATTACATAAATAATAATTATACTATATACCACGAGTATGTATCCTTAAATATGATATTTTGGGTTTTTTTATATTAATATACGGTGTTGTTAAACGTTATTTTTTTTTTGCGATAATATCGTTTGATGTCCGATCTTCATTGATCTTGCTTGCCACTTTCACTGGCTTGCCACAATTACACTGTCGCGAATGTTGTTAATTTACCAGTATTCGAGATACCTAGTAACTGTATTGTTTTTATGAATGAACCACGAAGGACGCGCGAGTTCAGAGTTCCACCAATCGTTTCGCGCGGCGTCGCTAATATTAGCGAATTGTTGTCGATCACTTTGTCACGGCTCGCCGCGTCCGATCGCAACTACACGACCTAAGTATGCTTTGAGAGCTGATTGGAAATATTCCTCGGCCTCACTAATATAAATGCAAACGTAAGTATGGTTTTTACGCTTTCACACCCTCTCTGGTTAACCCTTAACTTATCACGTTATCCAAAATTAGATTTTGTAAAAATCTACAAATTATTATATTGCGAGAAATATTGTATACTATTGTAAGGAAATTTTTTATAGCATATATTAAAAACATTTTTGGCATTTTTAAACCGTTCACATAAGTACCTAAGACTAAACGTTATTGCCGGGTTCGTTACAAACTACATTATATACATATTTAATATTGATTTTTCTTGTTAGTATGTACTTTAATTTTGACCATGAATGCATTTGATCTTATGTCTCTATTTAATTTATTTAAATTTTAATATAGTTATTTAATTACTGTCATTGTTTATTAATCATTTGTCTTTACGATATTACCTATGTGTATTGTTGACTTTAATACTCGCTCAATGTCAATTACCAATTTTTTTTATTGTTGCTCATAAAAATGTTATATTAACGCTATTAATAATCTGTACCTACTGCTCCAGGAAACGGCTTTAGCCATCTTATTAATATAATACTCTGTAAAATACTGGAACATAGTGAGATTGATGTTTTTTCCAACAGAAATAAATTGTCGGACTTAAAAACTTTCCCACTCTCACACTCGTCTTTATTATTTTTAAATAAAATTAAAATTATAATATACATACATTAATTTTAATTACAAACCTGTGCTTAAATTAAAATAAATAAGTACATAATATTTATGTTAATAACAATAAAATTACTCGTATCAAAATTAACGTGTCACGTCAACGAGGTGAGGGCTAAACGACACCGAGCGGAAGTCAAATTTGGCATAACGCTGGATGTCGGAAACTCGCTTGATGTCGACTTGTCCGTATGAATAACATATAGCCGTGTTGGTAGCCTCACTTTATAATACATAAACTATGGTGCTATTTATAAACTAGTTAATAATTTAACAGTTTATACCTAAATACCTACATTTGGTAATACTACCCACATACATTTTGCATATTTAAGTTTGTGCTGTCAGATACTGCGACAGCACACATAAAAACAGTATGATAAGCAAATGAGTATTATAACTAAGTAGGATGTAAACGTTAGAATTTTCCAATTGAATTGTGCCATTGGCATGCGGTATGGCAAAGTCTGCCTAGATACGGCCGAATGCCCAGGCCGCCGACGAGCAGCGGCGTAGGCGGTGCGAGAAGCCGTGTTCTGCTATCCGCAACCCGAACGCCAAGCGTGGGGATTAGGGGCAAAAACAATTCAATGAAAACCTGTCCAATGTAAGAAAAGTCCATCAGTGCACTGCTGATGAGAACAGGAATTAAATATCCAAGTTACGGTTTCGACAGAAAAACATTTTTGTTCGAATACTGAGTAACAGTATTTTACGTTGTCAGCGAATATCGGAGCATCGCAGAATATCGCACGATCGATTACACGATGGCTACAGAAACCGATCGATTGCTTTCTCGCGGTGAAATTTCATATAACCAGCTATTTACGAGCTGTTTATCTTTATTACGGTGGACTTAAAAAATATACTTTTACAATTAAATTTACGGCCGAAACTTATTATACGTGTATTTTATTGACATTAAAATTTATCGCGAGATTTATTTACGTTTCGTTTTTGCGATTCCGTAAAAGACTTGGCGGGCGAGAAGGTAACCTCTCAATGTGAGAGGATACCCATATTCCAACAGTGGAATTATAA
>DWDT01003938.1:0-11758 GCA_018245595.1 Microceris scylla | reverse complement strand
TCCGGTGTGAGGATTTTCACCTCATCTTCCTCCAATGTCCTTGTTTTTGTTCTCTGCCTGCCGGGGACGTCTTGTAGTGCGTGTTTAGGAGTTTTCTTGTTGTCAGTTTGTGGCTGTAATGCAGTAAAACGTTAGTTAACGTAATAGTATCACGCCTGAATCCTCTCTAAGTGGTGGACGGTAGGAAGAGGAGGGGAGGCGGTAGTAGATAAAGAGGGGCTCGGTGTACTCCTAATTTTTGCAGATATGATATATGTTTAATGGAAAAGAGGGTGAGCCTATTGGCATACACCGGAAAGAAAAAGGTAAAAAGCCAAGTAAGTTAAAAACAAAAAAAAAACAGATAAGTACTTCAACTTTACAGGCATGGGAATGACTACCCAGAGTACAGAAAGAGAAGCAAAGAAAGCCCTGGTAAGAGAAGCATAAACAGTAACTTTGGTTACAATCCCAATTTCTAAGCTATATTTGCTTAGTATACTCCTTGGGTAGAATAGACTTGGCAGTTACTTTGCCCTGAACAGTACAGTACAGATATTACCTTCATTACCTCGCCTCGATTCCTCGAACTTTCTTCCAAAACTTCACTACCAGAACTAGTTAATTCCAAATTCAGTCTTCTCTTCGCAACTGGAGAACTGACAGTGACATTGGTGAAAGGCAATCTTCTTGGCATGCTCTTCGAAGAAGAACGCGTTTGCAGCTGGTTAGTTTTGGCTTCCCCAACTTTAGTTCTGCTAGAAGTCCTTGAACTGAACTGACTGGTAGTAGACGGCGAGGACTTAAGGAAATCCCTCATTGGTGAATCGTTGCTGGTACGAGGAGTTACGACCATTTTCTTCTGAGCTTGGACAGGTTTTTTTCTTGCATAAATATCGACAGTAGATTTCTGTACAAAATTCCGGGGTGTGGAAATATTGTAGGACAAAGGTTTTTTAATTTTCTCATCTTTATCTGCCGTTCTTAAAAGATTTTCGGAGTTAGATTTTTTCGTTTTGATTCTACCTTCCGTGCCTTTTTTTGTAGTCTGCATTTAGCCTATTTATATGTACATATATCTAAAAAGTAAAGTATTTTGTTATCATCAGCCCATCTCTGTTTTCAAAATTGGACAAACTGTGTGTAACTATCCCTTTCGGCTTAAAGGGACTTCCATAGTTTTTATTGTAGTGTAAAGCAGTGTGTTAAACTTTAAAAGAACTTATTTTCATATAAAACGAGTCCACCTATCACCAGAAACAACTGATATTATATTCCATCGATTCCATTTTCGAATATTTTACCTAACTCCCTACCTTCATCAGCTCTTTAAGGTACCAGCAGTAATAGTCGATGATAATTCAAAAAAAGAATATTCCTACAAGTTTCTTCCGTTGCATTCATTTGTATGTGGATTTATATATAAGCAATGAAAATATTTTAACCTGAATATGACAATATTATCGTCCAAACTTCTTAAAATGTGCATTTTTTCTCTAAAGTTATAAATAAATATTTAAAAAATCGTAATGAAATAATACGCTCAACTTACCTTGACTATCACTTATTAATATTCCACTAACACATAAACATGATCCCAAGTATTACTCTTTGATTATTCACATCATTGTTTCTTTGAATTCAATAAATAAATTTATTCCCTTTGTATTTCACTGCGTATGACATATTTTTTGATTTTGCGTATAAATCGTACACATGACTAATTACCATGGTAACGGATTTCAAACATGGTGGAAAACGTTACGCGCGAAAATATGTTTATAGATGATAATATAATGACTTGTATTTGAATAAATAATAACCAATTCATTGTACTCAACTTAACTGTTATTTTTCTTACTTTACTGTCCTATATTTTTCGTAATTTGAACTTTATAAATGTAGGTAATGTGACAATTAAAAATAAATATATTATCTTATTAAAAAATATTTAGTGAAACTATAGAATTTAGTAACGTAACAAACATTTAGTGAAACTATAGAATTTAATAACGTTCAAATAACCATCTGGCTCTTTTTCCCATACATGACGCAACTGTTCTTAAAGGTAATATTGAAATAAATATTTCTTTGTTGGAGTTGAGTATATTTTAAATATATGTTAACGAGCTTGAAAGTTAAAAACAATTATCTCAGGTTGAAAATATATTTGTAAAAAGTAAAATAGGAATCGTCCATTTTTATCCATAAGGGGAAGAGCTCCATCTATCCGTTGATGCGGGAAAAGGTAAATTCATTTATCTTTATTCATAATTCCATAGGTGTCGTATCACACCTAAGGCTTAATCCAAATACATTTTTATATCATATTCTAATACATATAATATAATGATATTGTTAGTGTTTTCACATATTTTTTTAAGGAGCGACAATAATTTTGTATCAAGTCCCTTGTATACTCCTAAACCACATTGCCATACACCGGGCACGAATCTAGACGTCCTGCTACTATTAGAAATGTCAAGTTAGGAAACCCCAAAAATACTGCGGCCGACCCAGAAATCGAACCCAGGTCCTTTAATACTGCAGTCGCACCAGACCAACGAGCCAAACAAATTCTACTTATAATTATTTTAAAAAATACCCTACTTTATCTTGTAAGCAAATATGAGAAACTGGTTGGAACACACTCTGTACGATAATTTTTTTAACTATACACTACATATGATAAATAACAAATAAATAGTCAGAGAACATGTACTTCATTTATTATTACAACTTAATTGGCGATAAATAATACAAGATACGCACATACGTAATTAATAAATACAGAAGATACCAGTAGGCGTGCTCAATGTACCACGTGTCAAGAATTGAGGTTAGGTTAGTTTAAGTTACAAAATATAATTATAGACACTACTCAATAATCTCACGACAAAATCATATACAATAATAAATAAGGGACAACAAAATAAATATAATGTCTGGACGGCAACCACTATTCTTAAGAATGCACAATTTTCTAGAATACTCTAGAAGTTTCTTAAGTAGGCAACAGATTGATGATTAAAAAATATTTGGCAGTTTCTTTAGTAATAATACAAAATTAAATCAATCAAATTAATAATAAATCACGAGGGTAGATTAATTGAAATAATCGTGCACAACTAGTATTCTTTAACAGCATGTGTTTAACTGTTGACTCGACAACAGGCGTTTCAAGGACATCTCATCAAATATATACCAAATGACATACATTTTATCCCTATTTTGTTATACATTGCTGAATAATTTCAAGGGTAAAATGAGAATTTGTAATCCTAATCTCATTTCCGAACACGAATTACACTTACACGAGGCAGCCAAGTGCTAATATATACGACAATCATTTATTTAAATAATATACATTTGATCAACTTGCTTGAGCTACCACTTGATACCGAACAGGTAACTTTTATGCGGTAACTATAGTAATTTTCTCTGAACTTTGAATGTTACATTAGGAGACAGCAGAAGATTATGTAACATCTGAAATAATCAAAGCATCAGCTACTTCACAATGACACTGGATTCATCTTTTTACACTAATTACAATCCGGCGACGATCGTTGCTGGGTCCTCCACGCCCGATTTGATCTTCCTCAGGAACAGAACCGCTTCACGGCCGTCGATTAGTCTGTGGTCGTATGTCAGGGCTATGTACATCATTGGCCTGATCACCACCTGACCATTGACGGCGATGGGGCGCTCGAAAATACCGTGCATCCCCAAGATGGCGGATTGGGGTGGGTTAATGATTGGCGTACCCATTAATGACCCGAATACTCCACCGTTGCTGATGGTGAAGGTACCGCCGTCCATTTCCTCTACGGTCAGCTTGCCAGTCCTCGCCTTCTCTGCCAAGCCAGCGATGGTTAGCTCGATGTCAGCATATGTCATAGCATGGACGTTTCTAACAACTGGCACCACCAAACCCTTCGGTGTTGCCACCGCGACAGAAATGTCAACATAATCGCGGTAAATGATCTCGTTCTCTTCGATAACAGCGTTGACGACTGGTTGATCCATGAGGGCATTGGCTGACGCTTTGACGAATGGCGACATCAAGCCAAGTTTAATGCCGTGTTTCTTCGTGAAAGCCTCGAGATACTTCTTACGGAAGGCCATGATGTTGGTCATGTCGATTTCGTTGAAGGTCGTCAGCATCGCGTTAGTGTTCTGCGCGTCTTTGAGACGTTGGGCGATGCGTTGACGCATCCGGTTCATTTTGACGCGTTGCTCGGTGCGGGTGCCGGCGATTTCTTTGCTATAGTCCTCTGGTGGGACTTTCACTGTTGCTGTCTCTATAGCTTGCGCGTGTCGGATAGCTGCCACGGGGATTGATGAGGCTGGGGCAGCTGGAGGTGGGGTGGAGGGTTTCGGTGGTGAGGGCGGGGCGCGTGGAGGTGGGGCTGCTGCTGGCGGTGGAGGCGGAGGAGGTGGTGGTGGAGGAGCGGCTGCAGATGGCGGTGGCGGTGGAGGCGCTGCGGCTGCAGGTTTAGGAGCCTCCGAAGTTGGAGCGCTCGCTTTTTTAGGCGCTTCGCCAGTAATCTCAATCTTGAACAACTTCTGACCTGCCTTCACTGTGTCTCCGTCCTTCACGTACAATTCCTTGATAATTCCATGTGCTGGAGCCATAACGGGGATCGCCGTTTTGTCAGTTTCAATTTCAAGGACCACTTCATCAGCAGCTACCGTGTCACCCACTTTCTTGTCTAATTTCACGTCACCCTCGGAAACAGAGTCCGGGAAGCTCGGTGTGACGACATCTTGCTCAGCATAGAGTGGATTGCTGAAGTGGATAGATGCAACCTGATTGTGGGCTATAACCCTAACTTGGTTGAGTCTGGTTGCCCCTTGCACCAGCCCTCCGTAGACCTTGGGCACCTCGGTGGACCGGAACCGCAGGTTCTGGCCCTGCCGCCGGTATAATATCTGCAAATGCTTCGAGCATCGCCGCAGCATTGTTACTAAGTCGCTGTTGTACCTACGAACAAGACAATACTTAGATTAGTATATTAAAATAAATATGATGAAATGTGGGAGTGAACTACACTCCTTCCTCTTCATACCCTTTCAGAGATCAAAAGGGTAAAGTTCAGTTTCTTTAATATATGTATTTAGGAAAGATTTTAAGATATCTCATTGAGTCCCATTATTTTGCAAAAATACTCTGTGACCCCAACTGGTAGTGGTCAATATGATTGTATAGATCCATGTGCATCATTGTTTATCAGAGACTATGGCATGAGCATTATTCCAAAATATTTAATTTACATTATTTAGTCATAGGAATCGTCCCAAATACATTCATAGGATTTTTTAAACAGTAGAAATGGATACAAGCTACTGAAAATGCTTAAAAATCTATCCTTAAAAGAATGAAATAAGGGGTGAAACATATTTTGACACTTTAGCTTCCTCCAGTCTGTTAGAGTAATGAATAGTTATTAACAATAATAATAAGATGCAATGGTTGCAAAGTGCAACTGCTGATTGGGGTATCCTGAAACACAAAATAAGATAGTTTCTTCTTCATATTAAAAACAACATCATTGTCATCCAATTATGTCAGTTCACTGCCGGACATAGCTCACCCCCAATGAGCACCATTAAACACTGTTGGAGTATATTTAGACTGATCACTAGTATGACATCCTTTATCTTATCTCCATGTAATTGCTGTGGTCATTGCATAGCAATATTTTATACAAACATATCTTATCTATATATTTACACAGATAAAAAAAATCTTGTGTCTAATATGCTATCTGTGATATAAAAATCTGTGCTAAATATTTTATTTACAGCACCATTGTGAATGTTACAGTCCTCCGCCTATTACATTGGGATAATATAGGTTTGATATTGTTGTGTCTATTGATATATATGAGAAGAGTTATGATATTAAAATTTTGTGGAAAAAAAAACAAAGTTGTAATTATATTAAGTGTTGCCTTCTTGACCAGTTAGGATAATTTATTTCTAAAATTTACAGTGAAGTGACTTGTATGCTTGTATGAAATAAACTTTACTTTCTGAAAGACATAAATTATAATAAACAAATTCATAGTCAACATCACAAGTACATTTTATATGTTTATGATACTATTTGAACAAAATTAAATTCAGTTCTATCATCAAACAGTATTGAAACATATTATGAGCACATTATTTCTACATAATCCCCCTTAATAATGAGAACTTTAAGGAAAATACTATTGTTCAAAGAATTACAATGAGTCAGGCAAATAAAAATTTGACAAAAAATTAGTCCATGTTTTTCCTTACAAAGATATGAGTAGTGTGATATTTCCTTTAACAGAGATATCAATAATGACTTTTTAATAGCCTCCTTGATCACCTTTTAATTTATAATAATATCACACCTGCATCTCTCCTAAGTGGCAGACAGAGTGCAGTACTCCCACTTTTCACCAGTCTTAATTTACATCCCATTTATTAAATGGTGAGTCTATTGCCATAAAAAATATACAATATGGAGAATAAAATAACCCTCTCATTATGAGATGAGACCCATATTCCAACAGTGGAATGATAAAAGGTTCAAAAGAAAAAACAATTTTACATGGAATGATATTTTCCATATAATTTCCTAACAGAAAAACCATGAATTTAGAAAACAACAGAAAACCTGCATTTGGATACAGTCTAAATAATATAAATTATTGCTTAAAAGGGCTATTACTTAAGAACTGCAGCCTTTGACCATTTTATCCAACCAGAGACAATTCATAGACCAAAGTGATAGTATGAACATTTAAAATTTGAAAGTCACACATACCAAAATCTATTAAAGTGGTTACATAAAAAACAAGTTACATTTCCACTATCAGAAAGTTACTTGAAATGCATTGGAGGGACTGGTTTAATTCGGAAATCAGCTTGGTTAGGATTTTTAACTTGGTTAGGATTTTTAAGAATTTTTACTAAGAATCTTTTTATAATTGACCTTGTGAACAGAATGTTCAGTAATTTAAACAATTGTTAAAACTATAAAAAAAAATTCAAACTATCGAAGCAGTGTATGCCTATGAAGAGAAGAGCTGAAGATCAAGCTTAGTAGCATGCTATTGGAGAGGCCTATTTCCAGCAGCAGACAGGAATTGGCTGATAATGATGATGATGATGATGATGATGATGATGATGATGATGATGATGATGATGATGATAATGATTTATATATATTTATGACTGAAATCTTACATGCTCAACAGCTTAAATGTATAATATAAAACTTTCTAGAGCACAGAACACAAAACAAAACTAGAGGACAGAATTTTATAAATTAAGCTCTACATATATGAGCATATATGAACTTTGCGTGAACATAATCAGAAGAGAATATATGGCTTTTAAAAAGTAATAAATTATGAAACAGTAAAAAAAAACCATTGTTTGAAATTGCTCAACACTTAGTTCCAATTATATGGTAATTAATACTTAGAATAGTCTTTAGGAACAACTTAATTATTATGACAAATATAATAATGAGCCAGCAAGGCCCAGGACCAGAGGAGTGGCGCCGATTAGGGGAGGCCTATGTCCAGCAGTGGACATCTAGAAGCTGACAATGATGAATAATGAGTTGTTTCAACTATATAGTGCTAACTTGCATTAAAACTTTGTTGACCTAGTTTTTATAGCTGTTAAATAAAATGTTTATTTTTTAAATATTACTTACACAGTCAAATTAGTTTAATAAAAGTATGCCTGCAAGAAAACACATAATACAAGCACCTTGTCACACAAAATTTAAAAAAATTACATTTTGAAAATGGAATGACACTGATCTATGAACTTGACATACAATTGACATAACAGAGAATTTCACAGCCAATTTTGGTGAAAAAGATTGCGTACATCGTTATTAATTAATGATGAGGAGTAATGAGCCGAATAAATTATTAATCGACAGATATTAGATAACATAAGGAGGCCACAACCGCATGCGAAATTCAAGGTTAGTGCGTGAAAGTTACGATAATTATCGATAAAAACCATAATCCTTACCTTCCAGTCGAGGTAAACAACCGCTATCAGCGACCGATACGATTTATTTTCAGAGAAAAATGTTACATAAGCTGTCTCATGACAGATTCATATCACAATCAGTGCTAACTAATTTCGAGTTTTTATCGATTTTGCAGTGTTATTACAAGCATAGCTCATACAGATCACAGGTGCAACGATGTTAACTGATACTTCACTTTGATTGCGCGTCGCTTATCCCGTGTCTAGGTGAGGGGCCCCAAGATCTACATTTATTTCGTTTCGATCTATGCGAGTTTGCCTTCAAAAGTTCAAAATCGCGATGGTGGCATGTGTCAAAATTGGGTGAGAGTCCGTGCGTTCCGTTTATGCAAGTGCAAGAATGTTTTAAGCACTTAAATAACAATAAAATTAAAATAAATTAACGTTGCAGTGATTACTTTAAGCTTAGAAGATCAAGAAATCAATTACCAAGATTTTTTGCTACAGTATATGTGATACTAAATTAATTTTGTTTTTTATACTAACTGTGCGTTCAGTTATATATTCTTAACAGGTATAAAAATTTTCGTTGCCGAAAAATTGTTGACTTCCTTTTTAAAACTAATTTGCGCTTAATGAATTTAGCTCGCAAAATAGCATTCTACGTAAGATACGTAAGGTATCAAAATGTTCATTTAAAATAGATTAAATCAAGAATCATGTATTGATCGAAAGTACAAGTTAGAATCACGTGACAAATCATACTGCAATCAGCATGATACACCTGAATGATTTACCTGTATTAAAAACCTATAAATCTTAATATAAACGAATTATTAAAAAACATAATTAGTGGAAGTTAAATGCATTTATGTAACAAATTGTACAATTGTTTAATTATAAGAAATTTCATAAAATTTCATTTAAAATAGTTATATAAGTAGCTAACAGATGGCGTGTTTACTAAAGTCTGTGTGTTGAATTTTCAATATCTGATTTTGATTTGATTAGTTGAACTATTATTGGTTCTAAAATTGTTTTTTTTTTTCAACAGCATAAAATTAATCTTCTTTCTACAGGTTATCTTCTTTCTTCTGTAATTTCTATGAATGTAATTTCTTCTTGATGGCGGTAAACAGCCAATAAAGATGTGCATTTGTTACGTCCTGTAAAGTCCGTGGAGAATCATTCTGAGATAGGGACATATGAACTCTTTTTAAAAGTTTCTTGTAAGATCTGTGGCAATAAAGTAGTCATAGAATAAAGAGGAGTAAATGGTGATAGATTAGAGGAATTTCAATGGCTCCAGGCAATGAACGACGTGTACTAAATGGCTTGCACTTTCAACATATCATTCCTACTATGGTACTATATACTATATTCTATGTACTATTCTATTCTATGTACTATATACTATATTCCAGATTCTTGCTATTATTACTGACTCCTACCCAAAGGTTGTCTGGTAGGGATCGCTTGTTAGCGATAAGAGCGCCTTTTGTAAGCCCTCGAAATCTTTGTACTATGTTGTATTATAATCTTAGAGAATATTTGTATTGTATTGTATTGTATTCCTGTAATCCCCGAAGAGGTAGACAGAGGACTGTAGTACACTCCCACGTTTCACGAGCCACTATTAGAAATTCTAAATTAGAAAAATCCAATACTACGCGACTCGGGATTTGAACATAATTTTAAGAACAACAAGAAATGAACCACTGGTATGTAAAGGTACTTAATTATTTTTAAAAATGTCAGTATATAATATGTAGATACAAAATTTTGAATATGTACATTGTAAACATAATATGTGTAACTTGTGAGACGTGGGAGTGTACTATATTCGTCTGCGTACTTCTTTCTGGAGTAGAGTATAGTATAATTATTATCTAGCACTATAATAGTCATAGAATAATTATGACTTGAAACTTTCTTGGCTGTTTTCTGCAAGATAGTGTTTTTGAGATATTACACTCTAGTCGCAAATGAGCGATATGTACATTTCTTTACGCCGGATTTTTTACAGAGACAGGGTGGACAGAGAGCACTATATCTTAACATTACCTCTGTATTAGGCCTACGTCCAACAGTGGAAAGGTAAAGGCCGATCTGATGGTGTTGTTGATGTTGATTACTACTGTTTAGCAGCAAATATACCTACGTACGTATACCACTGGGATGTCGGCGGTAATCGGTCGCGATCTCGTCGTTGGTGGCGCTGCACTCGCAGTAAAACTGTCGAACGCAGAGCGTTGTATTGATGGCGTGCTGCAGGCGAGCCGGGGCTGCCACGCGGCAATACTTAAATATTAATATTTCAAAAATAAACAGATGGAGGTATCATATATGGTATAATAGATAATTAAGTATTAATTATTATTTAATATTGAACAGACGGGAGCTGTAATATATATTTTAGCAAACGTGTATAATTATTATTTCTATTAAAACAAATATGTATGACGTGATTGCCTTGTTGGTCGAGTGGTTGCAGGCTTCGAAATATTCTGGGTTCGATCCACGAATCGGGCAATATGGATTTTTCTAACTTGAAAATTATAGTAGTGGTATTCTGGATCCGTGCTCGGTGTATGGCAATAGGCTCACCACCTATTCCATTGTGGTACGTGGGAGTGTACACACTCCTCTGGCTACCCCTTCGGAGATTACCAGCGTGGTGTTACGTTTTTCATAATACTACATCACCACGCCAGGTAGACAGGGAACTCCGAGTCCCAAATACCTATATCCTTGCAGAACTGACCTGGATTTATATTGTTGTTTATTGAATTTAATTTGAAATATTGGATTTTTTATATCACACGCTGCCAGCCCTGAGGTGTCGTCGCAGCATTTTTTTGGACAATTGGCACCCAACGCTTGCCATTTTATTGAGAGCACAAGGGACAGGCGATTTAACATTATTTTATTAATATTCTTCATCTTATTACGTAGTAGAATAACAAATAAGAAAAATAGTAAAATTTTGAAATATAACTAACTGTATTTGTCTTTCACGTAAACAAAAGCCACTGATTTATAAACATGTGTCAGTTGACAGGTTAACCAAAATCGAACCGTTCACAATGCAGTCAGTGTTGAGTTGAAAGGTTGATTGTATTGTAGGCGATACGAAGTTCACCGGGCCTGCTGCTGCTACTTAGTTGGTTAATATAATGATTAATAGTGACAAATGTGAATGAGGTTCTACAGCTCTGTGGGGATAGAGATTATTGGTACTCGGTGATTTCTACCTCCTACTTACCGGACCTCGCGTAATGGTATAATAATAATTTTTAGTAATATAATCGTAGCTTTACGTCAAATTGCTTGCGTGCTAAAATTTGTTTACCCCTTAACATTTGCGGGTTTATTTGCTAATATAAATACTATAGATGTCGAGATTGTGCTGTGAACTGTTTGTTTCCGACAGATACTCAAGTTGCTCGAGTATGACACGATGAGATTGTGCAAATCTTGAAGCGGCAACACTAAGAGATACTGCTGGTCTGATCACATTGTAAATGTAACAGATTTCTCAACCCCTACTGCTTCACAGCGGACTGTAAGCAGGGAGACTTGGCGGATCTTAGTAAGAAACACTTTTTTAAGTTTTTGGCCTTAAAACGACCTTCAGTGACGGAAGTGTGCGACAGAGAAGAGAAGAATTCTAGAAGGTTTATATGTATTTGTAGGTATGTAAAGAAAAGTAAAATTTTGTTCCTTAATATCTTCTTTTTCTATCCACTTTAAAAATAGCCAATGTATGGAACACCATGGCAAC
>DWDT01003937.1:0-11758 GCA_018245595.1 Microceris scylla | reverse complement strand
ATAGTCTGCCACGCTAGCCAAGTGCGTGTTGGCAGACTTTGCTCATAGGAATAAGTTAGTATACTTAATTCTGAGATTGTCTCCAAAGCTTTTGAACTAAACACAATAAAGATACCTTTTATAATACCTATATCCTTCTGAATAGTGGTAATGACAGACCTTTTTTAATGTTAACTAAAACAATATTGGTATCTTATGAGTCATAGGAGCGAAGATACTAAACAATATTCTCCCATGTCGACCTCCAATCGTAAACTATACGTACAATCTGTGAACACTATTATCCGGTTATTGAAAGCTAATGTTTGTCTAAGCTGACCGGCGAAGAAATTGATTTCCGTCGAGACGTATTGTTGACTCTTTACTTGACAGTGTGGCAGACTATGCCTTAACTTTTCACATTCTAAAAAGAGACCTGTACCCAATAATGAAACCATGAACTACCCTTTCTTAATGATGTTGATAACTATAGAAAAAATATTAAATTATTTGATTATATCTTCAAATTTGTGTTATAACATTCTGCTGCTCTAGTTTGAGAGACGGTAGTGACATTTATGAAAAATATGAAGCTAAAAAATTGTAGATAATTTCAAAACAATCATCAAAGGTAGTTAAATATAAAACGAATTTCCATGGTTGTGTTTACGTTATATCGTTCAGCGGCCTCAATGTCCACATGATTATTGTGTGATGCAAAATTACAACGTATTTACCAAATCCATACACACTCAACATCAGGAGCCAGCCAAAAATTAAAAGAAAAGAAAGATATATTGCACTTTGCTTCGAGTTCAATGTCATTAACTTAAATAATCACTAAACAACTACAAAACTCTTATATCATATCGACGACAAATAACTATCGTCATCTTCGATTTCTATCTTTCGCAGAATCAAAATATGATATATTTTCGACCATCAATCTCCAGACCATGTATTTTACCGTACTCTAGGTTACACGCTAACAGAGTTATGCCGGCCTCGCAGAACAACCTCAAAAGGCAACTCACCTAGTAAAAGTGTCTATAAATATTACCAGGAAATATTTTACATGTTATAAGGAGCACGATGAAACAATTTTTAATATTAATCCGTTGCTCGGCATGATGCATCGAGCCATCGGTCAGAGCGATGACTTGCTGTGGAACGATTTATACGAACTCAAAAACCTTTCCAATATGGCTTGGTGTATATTTACTTATTTTGCGAAATCAAGTCCAGGAAATTTAAGCGAAAAGACAAAGCAACAAAATGTAAAATCCCATTTCAAATTGATCACATGTAGGAGCTAAAATGTCTCCACCTCATGTAAACATTTTGATATCAGATAGTTTTCTTGAGACCTTAATTATTATTTACAAGATATTTGAAATAAAAATGACGTAGCACATCCAACGTCGATTCGAAAAGATAAAAAATGGAACACGTTAAAGTATAGCATAAGATCATTGCTTTAAAATCTCCCAGCGAACTTCTGGAAACTTCGAGACTAGATTATGCAAATCAATCTCGACTTATGGCGCATGACGCTTCGCTTTTTGCAGCTCCTCTAACTACTTTAAAACTGAGGCTTCATCGATAGTGACTGATGATGTCATAACGCTCATACTATGTATAAAGGTTTGATGCAGAACACTTAACAAATTCCTAATAATTAGTACTTGATTATAATATGTTATAAGAGGAAACTGCTTCATTTTTGGCACTTGTATTACACTCAGCGAGGAACTATAAGCGATTTAATGTAAACTTTAATATGTCAAGTAATACTTTTTTATATTTAGCCTACCAAATAGGTAGACGAGCCACCTGCTGG
The DNA here is from genome assembly GCA_018245595.1 of Microceris scylla. NCBI lineage: Eukaryota > Metazoa > Arthropoda > Insecta > Lepidoptera > Hesperiidae > Microceris > Microceris scylla. Next base: position 9,939 of record DWDT01003937.1, on the reverse strand, counting down.
TGGTCACCGTCACCTATGGACATTTGCAACACCCGAGAAGTGGCAAATGCTTTGCCGGCTTTGAAGGAGAGCTCTCTGCGCTCTTTTTGAAGAACTCCAGGTCATAATATGCTGGAAAAACTTCGGATGGAAGCTCATTCCACAATTTGCGATCGTGAAAACCGAACTGTGGAGGACCACCACAAGTCCAGTTGATGCGGCTGAAACGTCAATCTTCGGTGAATGATGCGATGGAGGAAGGGTTACACGGGCACCAGGTCGAATGATTCCTCGGAGCACTCACCATTGCAAAGCCGGTAAAACGCGCAAAGGGAGCCCAAGTCTGTGTTCTAGCCTTTCGATAATTTTTGGGTCGTTGACGATTCAAACTGCGTGCTGAAGAACGGAGACAAATGGAGTGAGTTGACATTGCGCGGCCCCAGCCCAGATGTGAGAACAGTACTCCGTGTAGGACCTTTCTTGGACTTTATACAGCATCAACATTTGCCCCGCATTGAAGTACCGTCTCGTTCTGTTTAGGATGCCTAGCTTTTTGGCAGCTAATTTGGCTTTGCACCCAGATGACTCCTGTACTGCACAGTATTTATTTATTTAAGCTGTATAAGCTAGAAATAGATGGCCATTAGAATTACGCGACGTCATCGCAAAATAGTTTTTTTTTACCCGTTAAGCTTGAAATAAATTTGCTAAACATTTACGTTGAAACGGATTTTGTAGCCGTAAAAAAGAGAACAAAACAGCATCGGTAAGAGTCAAGTGCGCGATGACGATTTATCAGTTAAACTACATTATAGTAGTATATACAGTACTACATTACGGAGTTTGAGACCTCATTTTTTACTCTTTTTGAACTTCAACTAAATCTCTCTCCGTGCAGCTGTTAGCTCGCCGCTACTCGCACGAGTGCCTTATCGCCGACAAAGGCGTGATTTATGCGCACGCCGCTAATTATCGCTAAACAGCGGCGTTGTTTCCCGTCACGCGCTCTTTGTCACCCTGACGAACTTCCACTTTGTACAGGATGAAATAAAATTGTTCAACTTTCCTTTTATGCGAGATATCAAACTCGTCTTCACTGAAAAGCATTATTTTGTACACTCATGCATATATTGAAACGACTAGAAAATAACGTTAGAAATTTTCTCTTTTGTTTCACAAAATACCGTCATCGTGTTCCTGAAATGAATTCTTCAGTGCCTTTAACATATTTAAATTCTATTCGTAATGCGATTGTACTCATCCCCCAGTTGCCCATATGTTGCCTGCAGTCTCCAATATACGCTAGTGTCTATACACTAGAGTCGAACAATTAACGTCGATTTAAAGACTGCTTTGACTGCGTTGACTGCGTGCTGCCAATACAAATGATAGTATATTTAAAAATATATATATTTGATAACCTTCAACAAACCAGTAAAACGGAAAGCCAGTAAAACATTGATAGATTATATATCTTTTCAGATCCCAGAACTGCCTATCACGCTCCCCTTAACAGTTCCCAACTTCACACGTATTTCAATAAATTTCTGTCGAGTCTAGACCTCCGATGGCCTCTTTAGTTCGAAGAGAAAAATGCTGAAATACTTTTATCAACTCAACTTCAGTCGTTCCGAAGTTTTAGCGCCCGACCTACTCTTCAATACCGCTTCGCGCGTTACATCTTTTGAATAATACTGACCGTTATGTGTGCTTCGACATTAACATTGATAAACTGGGAGGAAAGTGGAGATATTTAAGAAATACTTTATATGTATATAAGTGGGGTAACTTAAATCTTTGTCAGTCTTTCTCGTACAATATAATTATGAATTTATCTTATGCATCTTATTAATCGTACGCATCTTATTAATTAGGTTGTAGATAATAAGATTTTATACTAATATGATTATTAATATTATAATAACATTAATATTACTACAGTAATATACGATAAACCAATGCTTTCATTATATAATTATATTATGCAGCATTAATGATGACTTACATATATTATAATTAAATAATTTAGGTCACTAATCATTTCAGATATTTGAATGAAACATTTTTTCATTATGCTTAACGTACTGTAAAGCATATCACTGATATTAGCATAGTTATTTTCAATGTATTTTGACCAAAATATTATCACAGCCTATCAATTTCCTATTTTTATTCCAGATAGTCATTTTTATTACATGTACAAGATTTGCTTTCATTAGAAAAATATACAGCACTTCGAATAATCGAAAGCACTTAAATCCATCGAATATAGCCTTCTAACTATGTACTTTGTAATTAAAGCGTCCTTATCATTATTCCATCACGTTGTTTATTCAATATATTTATTGTCCGTTGTTATTGTTATACGTATAATTTTTTCACGCTCAAATAAATCTGAATATCATTAAAAACCTTCAAATTAATAGCCGGATGATATGAAAATTGCTCGTACGGTAATATTTCTGGCGCGCGCTTCCGAAACCAATACATTACAGGTAATTACACCTGGCACAGATCGTGTATCAGATAGTCCGTCCGCTTACCTCGTCCAGAGAACGTGTCTCATTACATACTGTTAAAGACTTAACGTGACCGTTACTTGAAATAGCACTGATAGAAAACATCGTGAAGAGCGTTCATAATGTTCTCTAAGGCGTGTGACGATTGCGAAACCGCGCTTTGGCTACATCGGCTACGTAGCACTATGGCCTTAACATTTTTCATTTTTAAAGGACACTTGTGTCCCATAATAGAAAGATAGAACACCTGATGATGATGAAAGATTTATTGGTAATGTTAAAATAAGACGTCTCAATAAAACCGATGCAAGCACCGATTTCTTAACAATAGCGGTTGGGAATTAGCGCCCCTGAATGTATTTTAATACATACGGTGGCAAGTAGCATGAAGCATCTCTAAGCATTTATACTACTTACGTAAGCAACGAGATATGCCACTATCCTTTTTCTATAGATAAGACAGAGATACTTGGCTCTCGACGCCCTCTGTCTACCCCGTAAGGGACATAACGTGACGATATAACAATAACATAAGTTAGAATTTAAGTGAAATTTCGCTTACACCAATTCCGTACATCGTGTGACACGTGGTTGAATATTATTAATTACATAAATCAAACACTAATGATACACGGGCAAATTGTATCATTGACAGCGGAGAAGCGCCATTAATAACTTAGAGATACAATGACATGCGCATGATCGAGGTGGTTCGGAATGGAAGGTTGCGCGATTAGGGTAACGTTTACATCCCGAAACATCCCCGTAGTTTGGACTTAATCGAATTTTATAAATAAATGAATAATAATCGACTCATTATAATTCCACTGTTAGAATATGGGTCTTCTCTCATATTGATAGGGCTAAGGCCATAGTTTCCCACGCTGGCCAAGTGCGGGTTGACAGAATATATATAAGACAGAAATTTTATATTTAATATTTATTATTATTCCATCACGCAGACTTCTTTAGGTGGTTGGCAGAGAGCACTAAGTGTCAAATATCTTTACCCTTAGATACACGACGTAGTCACACGAGATTCTTCTATATTCAACACTTTCTTCAAAAACGCATCATATTATACTTAATCTATGTCATACATTTATATTTTTTAAAGTAACATTACAATTGTGTTTCCCCGAATTTCCCCAGTTACGTTTGTGTCCCACCATCGAAATAAGGGTTGTTTATTGATATAAATCGGCCACAATCCCAGACTCCAAGCTACTACTAGGAATTTCAAGTTAGAAAAACCCATTAATTAAAGAGTCGGGGTAAGTCGAACCCAAGACCTCTCACTCAACAGTCGTGCTTGGAACCAGTCGACCAACAAGCCAGTGATACTTGTATACAATATAAGGCTTTTTTATTTATCTTTATTATTATTTTAATCAAAATGTATATTATTAATAATAATATAAAGTAAATGTGATAAGCGTGTGAAATAAAAGTATAAAATGTAATAACACCCCTAAAAGTTATATTCATAGGTAACAAAGTACATAATTATATTCGACGCTAACTTCCGTAATCTAAATCCTACAGACTCTAGCTCGTATATTTGCCCATATACCGCATTTTATGACTCCCAATCGTAAAAATGGATATATCTGACCGTCTTCGCGACTTTCCGGATTTACGAACAATATAAATAACGCCTCTATAATAGCAGGGATTTCTTTATTTATTCTTAGTAGCAGTAAATTATGTTACTCTAGATGTTTTAATGAAAACACTGGTTTTATCAGGAGTCGCGGAAACCGGTGTCCGCGTGTGAAGAAACTGATGACCAAGAAACACGTCGGCTCTGTAAGAATACATTTATTTGGCACTTGCCCACTAACTAGTATTCGATCTGGTTGGCCAAGACAGATTATTCTTAGGCCTCTTCAGAACCTGGATCCAGTGACATACGCATTGTATGTGCTTTTGTAACCTTTTATCTTCCATTCTTTCTACATATTATCCCAAGTAACGGAACATTTTCTTCGTTGATTTTTAATAATACCTACTTATAAAATATTAATGTAAAGAAAAATATTGAAAAGGTTCAAAATTGAAACTTAACAAACGAAGTGAAGCTGGCGATGTTAATTTCTCAACTAACAATAACAATATTAAGTTCCACGAAGGAGATACGAAAAATCAGAGAAGACGAGCGGCGAAATCAGTATCAGCGGGAAACTTTTAAAACTTCTTTACGGACTCGGGGATTTCGTAGAGATGGAAGATTTAAAAACGAAACTGAACAAGACAAAGATAATTGGCGAGCTTGATAAAGAAACTTGTGATTTTGATGAAAACGTTGGAAATAAGCATTTATTGTTAAATTGGCAAAACGGCCAATTAACGGCGAACGCAATTATAAATTTCAAGGAGAATTTACTTACACTCGATTTCTCCTATTACAAACAAAATGTATTCCAATGTAACACAGGAGTTGTGATATTTTTCCAATTAAAAGTTGGTGGAGTTTTAACAAGTAGAGAAACACTTACCCCCGAGGGGGCGGGTGGCGGCGTGTACGTGTCGCGGCCGGGCGATAGCTAATGTGGGATCACCTTCGCACTCCAATAAATTGTTTTGAATAATTTCGACAACTATCACCTGTACCAGACTCGATGGCTGAAAATCAATTCTTTTAAAGTTTCACGAAGTACTCATGTGTCGTATACTTTTTAGGGATATATTATTTAGTTGTGAGGTATAGACGAAACAGGTAGAGATTAATTTGACATATTCATGTGTGTTTTCTACATTTGCTACTGGATTTTTCAACGAATGAGAAAAATGTGTACGTAAGTACCAATTAATTTTCAGACAATGAGACTCAGTTCTTTACGTGCACTCTCCGTAGCGCTCTTCTAAGAACAAACGACAATAGAATGATTTTGTATCCTCTATCATAACTTTATTTGATTCTACGTTTGAGCATTACGTACGGTTACATTACATTTATCAAAATACCAAAAATATATAAAACACATGTATATATACAATTGTCAACATTTCAACAGCACTACCTACTGTTATAACAATATCAATAACAGATACGATAATAGGTCGTGTTCATTGGAAATGTAATTTAACTGTTTCTTGGTATAACTCGGATTAATCATTTATTCCGACATCAGCGAGAAATGTAACAATAATTGTTCGTAACAGTAATTGAAGTATAAATAAGAATTACGAGTTAAGAATTACGAAACGACTGTGCGCACGGTTCTCAAACTTCATTCCCCTGAGTACCACAGCATCTCTATTTAAGATTATTTATAATATTTGTATAATAATCTTGTTATTCTGAGACAAGATTCCAATTCAATAGTGGTTCCACAAACAGGGTGTACGATGATATTTGTTAACCAAAAAGATCCATGTCCAAAACCTGAATAAAGTAAGGTTTGATGGTGATAATGAACTTAAAGCGAAAGAAAACTTCAAACATCCTACCTGCCCATTGATCAATTTTCTTCTCTATCTTAAGGGTTTATGAGCATTCCGTACAAAAGAAAAGAAATTGAAGTCCTCAATATACAAATAACGAAATCGGGATATTACCTATCTCTACGAGATATTAAAAAACGAGTTACGGGAATATTTCTCATAAGCAACAAATTGTTCGCGAATAAGTTGCCAACGTACACTCCGCTCATAACAAAGTTTCCAGCGCCACATTCTTTTTGAGGTCGCAAAACTCAAGTTCCAATCGCAAACCGTAATATCAATAGGGATATTATCGACCCCGAAACTTGGGTTCAAGTCGAATTTAAAAGTAATCAACAAGGTGAGAGTGAAGGGATCGGGCCCATAAAATAAATCTCAAATGGAAATTACATGTAGTAATAGCATGCGTGGCCATAAACTGTGCACAAGTACAATAACCGTGCAATAATTCCGGGAAACATGTCTTTGCTGTAGGAGTTTTGTGCGTGACGGGAATATAACGGTCGTGTACTTATAATACTTATAATATAATATCAATCTCGAACAGTTTTCTATCCAAGTAGATTGGGAAGGAAACTGATGGGCATTAAGGGGGTCTATACAGATGATACGTAATATGAAAAAATCTAACAATCACTTATATAATATATGGATAATATGTATGACTATCATTTACTTTATAAAACTTTGCTATTATCATACGGTAATATCAATAATAATCCTTACAACTGTAATTTATTGAGACCATCTTAAAAATAGATATTGTGTAAGTAACGCATAGTAATTATTTCTCAAATATGTAGTAGTACACGTGGTAATCGTGATATTTAAAGTTAAATTACAGTCATAGAAAGCACGTAATTGTCAAATGGTAAGATTCAAAATCTTACAAAAGCGCTGGGAATTTTTTTAAATTCCCAAACTAGGTGATGGTTGAAATAAGTTTGAGAACATACGATCCAGAGATCCAGCTCATTTCCATTTCTATAATATTAGAAATTCAATATATAAATAGATCTGGCCATTTCTTCTGAGTGTCAGGTCTGTTATCAGGTTTTCTAACTTTATGCTGTAATATTTGATAATCAATTAACAATTAAGGGCTTAGAGTTGTATAACAATTTGCAGGAGAATTTAATTCATTCGCGAAAGACCACAGGTTTTTTAATTTGCTGTTTTGTTCAAATATGCTCTCAAAGTAGTAAACATTTATAAATTTTTAACATGACAATATTATTGATAATTTCAGCTTCATCTCAGATTTGCTTCAAAGGGTTATATACCTACCTACATAATTAATCCTTCAATGTTTCAATGCTTCTAGGTGGTATGTATTTTTATTAAGTAAAAATCTTAGACATTTGGGTAATAATGATAAATTATTCAATAATAAATATCATTGCTGACTGATTTATTTATATTGAATTAATTTAACGAGTAGCTTTACAAATGAGTACTTGTAATGATATCTGTGCAGCATATAGATATGTACATGCCCTATGTGGTAAGTCCAATATTTCGCTTCATTTAACTATTTTGAGGGATGCGTAGTAGGCTACTAACAGAATTATGTGGAAAGGGTTTTACGTGTTTAACATTCCAATATTAAGGTTCTACACGTGAATATCTGGGTGCAAATCACGAGATACTCGAGGGATTTTGACGTATCCATATTTTCGACCCACGCGCCTTTACATTCCTATGATGGAAATATTTGTACCCGTGTTAACCTGCTAATTTGGGCATTTCGACAATTTCGTTTGTAACATTTAGTTGTAACAAAATTATTATACCTACAATTTTTGATAAGAATTACATTTCAATCCATTACATTGCATTATTAACGAGAACGACTACGTAACTATAGTTAGAAAATGAACGAAGACAAATATTTATAACGTAATTTTTTTAATAATTTACAGCAGCAAAAAGTTTAAAAGTCATAAGAAAATGTCACGATCCATTTTTTATAAAATACTTTTTCGAGGGTATGACAACATTTATAAACTTACCGATATGCGCTGAAACCCGCTTCCGACTTCCGAATACAGCTATTACATGCTAATTATCACTGGACCCGTAACTAAATCTGTCAAAGTTACGTTACGAATGAAAACTACTTAAAGCAGATAACAGATCAAACCGAGGCTTTAAACCCACGGAATAGAGGGGAAAGAGCACGTTATCACACGTCAATCACAATGCATATCCGAATCCACTGGCACAACACTCATTCAGCGGTGAGATTACGCGAGCACTGTACACTCGATGCGACGTCACAGGAGCACCCGACACATGTGACCGGTGCGGAGTCGCGGCGGCTACTGGCTGGGGCCCGCGCAGCGCAAGCCTTCACGGCTCTCCGGCAGAGAATATTTCCGTACTCCACTCAACGCTGGCTTCGAACATTTTCCTAAGAAATTAAGGACGATTTTTCTTTGCATATACGAGTAGGTACATGTACTGTTTCATTTGGCTAAAATTTTTGGGATACCCTTTTCGTTATAATATGTTCATAAATCCTATATAACTCATGTACGAAATAATAATAGTTCCAATGACAGTGAATTTTTCGTTTCGGCTTGTAATCTTCTGCAGTCAGTAAGTTAGTTTATTTAATTCTCAAAAATTCCATTGCGCGTAATTCGCTGGCTATAAATATATACGTAATAATTTAATCACCACAATCACTAATTAAAGAAAATAGAAACTCTGAACCCTAACCCTTGACGCCCTAGATAACCTGTCGTTGAATCTCTTCACCCTAGCCCATATGCAATGAGGACAAATACATAAAAATATTTAGTAATCACGTATTTACATTCCTATAGTATTTTCCTTCCAAATGTCAAAAGTGTATTATACATACCTACTACGCAGCTTTATATTGAGTTTCCTTATATTCACCTCATTGCGTCCTGGCTACTCTTATCAATTGAAGCTAGTAGTTATTTTAATTTTAAAAACGACTGTACAAAAGAAGCCGTAGCTAAATAGCTGGGATTATTTCTGTTAAAGGTCTATGTACAATCATGTAATACGAGCATGAAGTATATTATTCCACCAAACAAATGCAACTCTGTAAAGTTCTATTTACTATACAAGTATATAGATCCTAGATCAAATCGAGCTGTTATCCCTATAGTCAATTAACCTATCTAAATAAAAAAACAACCAGAGCAGCAACGAGAGACAAATTAAAAGTGCACTCAAAACGCATTGAAAAGAACTTTTTTGAACGTTAATCCAAATCACTAATCTGAACGTTGTTCATAGGACTACCCGTTAACCCAGAACTATCCGTTATTGCCCGAACTCGTCGAATACCTGGTATATATTAGCAAACTACAGGTGTATAGCGATACGTTTTGACATGAATAAGTAAAATTCGTCTATTACTTTAATGTAGCAATACAATGTTACGTTGCGAATTTAACAAAACTACCATAAATTCCACGTCATAATGTTGATATTTATTGAGTTAGTATCAAATGTTATAAATATTGTGCTTTATGGTTATTTTTTCAAAGTATTATAATTGAAAAGTATGATCATATTTTATAGCGAAATATCTCGAAAATGTATGGATGAAAAAATGCTCATAATTTTTGTTATGTTTACAATAAGGTGACATTTAACAACAAAAAACACGTAATTCGGTTGACGAATACAAGAACGATATGATTCAGATTAAATAAACAAATTAACTAGAATTTGTTATCTAAGAAATTTTAACACATTATATTTGTAATTTTCATATTCAAGGTGTGAAAATCAATAAAATTAGCTACTTAGCTTGAAGTATATTTTGACAATCAGAATATTTATAAATCGAAGTTATTGAACTACCTACGTCGCTTGTCTAATGGTGACTTGTGTGACTGCTGCGCCAGAAATCTTGGGTTCGATCCCCGCTTCCAGCATTATTGTGTTTATAATTTGAAATATAACAAGCTTACTAATAAAAAAGTCCTGTTTGTATTTAGGTCGCCTA
>DWDT01003936.1:0-11760 GCA_018245595.1 Microceris scylla | reverse complement strand
ATTTTTTATTTAGAAATCAATTAAGAAAACATAAAAGTGTTTTTAATACAAAGAACCTTTTTTTAAAGTACCTACTTGTATATACGATATTTTGTCGCAATGTTTTTTATTGCTGCTCCTCACCTATTTATCTTAGCGTGATGTTATATAGCCTATCTATAGCCTTCCTCAATAAATGAGCTATCTAACACTGAAAGAATTTTTTAAATCGGACCAATATTTCCTGAGATTAGCGCGTTCAAAAAATCAAACAAACAAAATCTTCAGCTTTATATTATTAGTATAGATAGTATAGATTATTATTTGGAAATAATAATTTGCGATAAGCATATTATTTTCTTGTTCCATACTTTTTAGAGCGTGATTTTCAGTGGTCGGAGTTTTAGTTTTTAATTTATTATAAGTGTGTATGTGTATACAGGTATTTGTTAAAAGGAGTAGCTACCACACGTCCTCTCCATCATCCACGGTTAAATGGGAGAGAATATCATTAAATATACTCGTCCTCTTTACTTTACGATTTGGCACGAAAATGAATACAAACTATTTATTTACTTGCTTTGTGTGATTATTTCGTTGGTTGAATGGTTTCAAGCACGACTGCGGATCAGTAAATTCTGTGTCGACTCCTGGGTCGGACAAAGTATTATAGAGTATTTCTAACTTGAAATTGTCAGTAGCACGTAGTCTGGATTAGTTTTTTTCTTATGTACCTACAAATAAACTCGCGTTTGGTTGCAATCCCGCCTGATGGTAAGCGAGATGCAGCCTAGGATGCAGCGCTCTCGCCTAGAAAGTGCATATTCACTCTTCTTTTGTACAATTCCAGGTTTAGCGACTCGCTTTGTGCTGCTTATAGAAGTGTCTACTAGATGCGGATGGCAGTCTGCGGAACGTCTAATAGTCCGATGGTAAAAAAGGGCAGGTGGAACTATACCATGGAGTTCAAATGTGCACTCTCCAAAGTGTATCCTATAGAAGACTGCGAGAGGAGCAACTCTGCGTCGGTGCTCAGTGCTATGCAGTTTCTCCATGGAACTTAGAGCATCCAGCTGATACTGTGCCTGATGCATATCAACAGGCGCACTTCTTACTCCAGAATGGGACCTATAATATAACTGGTGCATTGCAGATATGTACTTCACTCCTGTGTCGACTCCTTCGGGGATACACGTATGTTATGTATATTTCTTTGATTTTGATCACAAAGTGGGCACGAACATTTGTCAAAACGGCCATATTGGATCGATGGAGATTTGTGCGGCTTCAATGTACGGCTTCGGTGCTTAGAGCAAATTGAAAAAGGCCCATTGTGAGTTCTCTCAAAGCTCTGAATAAAAGTACCGATCTCTGCCAACCTTGTGTTTGATTGTATTTTTTTACGATCTTTATTTTTGTTATTGCTTCACATTAATTATTATAGCGAAGTTATTGTTCTGATAATTATATAAATATTTGAATTTGTATCAGAATCGAAATATTTAGAAAAGCAATGAACATTTTTATAAGAGCGTAGTTGTGGGGTGTAAGGAGTTTCAACCATCAGCTCAGTAGCCCAAGCCAACCTCACCTGCACGTGGCGCACCCTGCTATAACAGACGAGGCTCTGGCGACCGGCTGATTGCGGTATAGCGCAGCCCAAATAGACACGGCTATATGTCCTGGCCGCCAACGGGCAGCAGCGTCAGCGGTGCGAAAAGCTGTGCCCTGCGATCTCCGACCCGCATGCCCAGCATGGAGATTACGGGCATAAACCCCCTTTTAGGGGAGGCCTATGTCCAGCACTGGACTGAGATAGGCTGATGATGATGATGATGACTGTAAAATGTTTTATTAAGTATTATGGGTTTCTGTCGTACATACAAATCCTAGTGTGTACGCATCATTGATCATATAAAGTTGTAGATTTTTGGCAAATTGGATATGATTTGCTATTAATAGTAAAAGACGACATTTTGATGACTTGCATACCATAGAGTTCTCGATAATGTTCTCGAAAGCGATCCATATCCAACAGTGGAACAATGAAATCTTGGATGATGATCTTGTTCCAACATAATGTTGTCGCATTAATGCATATGAATATGTACTCTATTGATACGTGAAACTGAACATAGACGTCAGAGATATGTACGTATATGGAATTTACAATTATATTTATCGTTTAAGTTTATGCTAAGTTTTCAATTATGTGTTATTATTAGTATTCTAAGCTCTTGTTATCCACATATAAGTGCAGTACAAACATATAATTTCAATACGTTAACTACAACGTTTTACAGATTATCTTCGATTATGCAACATCAAATGACAATAATCACCGCAGATATTACCGGCAAAGAGCATCAGTAATAAAAAGCGGGACTTAAATATAGCCGCAGATAGTCGTGGCGCGCGACTGGCACGCGTCGTTGTTCCCCTCTGTGATCTCTCAACAATTAAGTAAGAATAAATTAATGTTACAAGGTTCTGTAGGATTGTAAAAATATGTGGAACGTATTGCGACCTTTTTGTAATTTCCCAGACTGTCTTTATTGTAGATTGTTTTTAGTGTACCTATTCGTTAAAAAACATTTGATAGAAACTAGTTTAATTATTATCATAATGATTTAATCAAGTTTGATTATAATAATAGTTTATTTACAATTTGAACTAGAACTCTACTATATGTAATATGTATAAGTAGGTGCTAAATATTTTTTTATTAAAAAAAATAATGAGGTTTTCACAAAATATCAATTTGTATGTCAAAACTCATATTTTTACTGATGTACTCGTAATTACTACGATATGAGTGCAACATTTTCCCACTGAACTCTAATGAATAGAGATAATAAGAGTTTAAAAAGATGACGGATAAGGGAATCCGCAATAAAAGATAGAGTTACATGCATTATTTTCTATTTACGTTTCTGATTGAGGCGTATCGCTTTACCGGCTGGCGTTCGCTTGGAATTGTTATTGTTGTCTGTGGGAATCGCGTGCAGCAATGTTTTTGCAGATTGGACCGCTAAGTAGAACACTTAGGGGGCTCTACATGGTATTTTGTTACTATAAAAATTAATTACTACCGATTGCCGTGGACCACCGCTTACTTGGTCTGATGTTTATTTATAATTACAGGTTGAGGTATATTTATAGTGATAGCCGTTTAGTCTTGAGTTCAAATCGTTGTTGTTTGTTACGTCCTTTTTATACCTGACTGCTGGGCATGAACTACTAAAGGATTGTACCTGTACATTGGCAGAGATTAATAAATTCAAGTCATCGTGTTACTATTATCTAATAATTAGGCTTTAATCTATTATTTTTATTTTAGTAATGTTAACGTGTTAAAAAAATCCGAATTTAATAAATTAAAATTTTAAAAGCTTCTTATAAATATTTGCACTCTACGTAATCTAATTTGTAACAGGCCAACTACACAAACAAATCACACCCTACCTGTTGGCAAAGTGCTTACAATTGCCCACTTAAAAAAAGACCATTCAACAAAGTGCCCTTTTAGCCAGTGCCCTTTGAGCCGGGGGGTAAATACAGGTGTAAAAAGGACCGATTGTTTCATATTATTTCACGCTTGAATAAGTCATGTTTACTTAGAGATCAACAACCAGCAATTGTGTTATACGAAAAAAAATTAGATTTTATCATGTATGCATTCGAACCCTCGCATAGAAAAAGTACGGGAACATATTTACGGTGTTTTAGGGGAAGATCAATTGCAGTATCCAGTGCTTGCGCTATTCGGTTATTCATAAGTAAAGGTGAGCAAAAAACTTCAATGTATTATATCGTTAATGATCAAACGATGCTATCAAAGAACTCGGCAGTGAAAATTGAAATCATGTATCTTAGGGGATGTTGAATTAATACGGAATTTATACCACACAGTTAAAATGATTATTATTGATGATATCTAGTAAATGTGCTAGGTAGGTCGTGGGAAATAGCACGAGAATTTTTAATTACGTCTAATATAATATTACCGGGATAATTTGATTTCATATACATACTTTTTTATTTTTTTGTAAAATCATATAATATCGAGTCTCAAACACAAGAGCGTCTAATGGATTTTAACAATGATTGCCATCAGTCTGTAAGATAAAATATTAATACCTACTGTTCGCTGAAATTAGGGACTACTGCGATAGCTATTCCTAATGTGAAGAAATTATTATTAAAACAACTTGTGTCGGTTTGAAGTGTATGGTCGCGTCCAAGGATATTAACACTAGAGGTGGTGATGATAAAATAATAAACTCGACGTTTTGGTTGCTCAAATATGCTCTCCATGCAATTGTCATTGTCATTGCAATGTCGGCAATACAACTTGTGTAGGGAGGCGGCCATCGATTGGTGCTCGACCAATCGCACTGCGGCTGAGCTTTTTACAATTTGTAGGGTGCTTTTCCCTTATTCTATAAATGAAGGTAACAATAGAGTGTTTTATATACACACCTGCATCTTTGTATGTACAGCAGGTGACATTGTGTGTTCAATATTTCGAATGAATCAATCCGACACCAGATTCGCGCCACATAATGAATCTGTTGGTTACAGTCTTTTATAAGTGGTTTAGGACTTTGTGTAGTCCAATCACAACTTTAGACAATTGTTAGTACATAATATGTTTGCGAAATGGTATACATATAAATTGTATACAACATATTCTTTATTATATAGAATAGTCGGATATAGTATTTTATTCATAAGTTTCATTACTGTGATTATTTCCTATAAACAATTTCATTTCCACGATATAATATAAAACTTAATTCGTTCTAAAAGGCGTATAATAAATTAAATATCAATCATTGTAAATTAAAACGACCATAATGATCACAAAACACGTCACTGCCGAACGTTGTCCAAATTTAAATTCCGAGTTCCGATCGATGGCTCCCCACCTGTCGGAAAGTCGATCGTTCGGAAACGGAAGTGTCGGGTGACATGTCCGATGTCCGCTGAAACCGGATCGACGGATGAGCGGACGTCGCGTGCGATCAGTGTTCAACTTCGGCCTTTGTATAATCATTTTAATATTTATTATACATATATTACATACCTACATATCTCCACCCACTATCATATTCCACTTAATGTCCTTTTTAGTAATTCAAATTATTACGTATTTCTTTTGTGAATTTCATTAGGTGTACTTGATAAGCGCAAGGTTCAGATATTTAAATAAATGCTTATTTGTAAGAAATGTCGCGCGGTAACTACGAAAGAGCCCATCATGAGGAAACTGAAATGCATTAGAGTTTGACATTATGTTCTATAAAATGTTCTATAAAAAATAGCCCGCAAATTTTTGCTTAACATCTTGCGAAGCACAGGAATACGCAAAAAAATACTTACGGCAATCCATACAAAAGCCACAACCTTGTTCTGGGTCGCCTAATATTGTTTAAGCACTCAATTGGAATGGATGTAGTTGAGTTATTAAGTATTAGCTGACCCGACGTACTTCGTACCGCCTAACAAATGCTATAATCGGAGCACGTCCAAAATTAAATGACTACATGAATGACATAACAACATGCTTTTATTGTCAACATTGATAAAAGTTTAAATTTGACAGCACAATCCCCATCTGAAAAATGGTTCAATTTGACAGTGAAATCCCCATTTACAAATACAAAAAATGTGATAAATTAAGAACCACTCTACTTATTTTGTGCAAATTTCACATAAACCATCTACTAAATAGTCCGAACAAAGCCTAAACATTTGGTTTTGACAGGAGAGCCCGTTCTTGAGTTATAAAATTACAACGAAAAGTGGCATTGATTTTTTTATATATATAGAAGAAGATTATTGGAGTGACGAAATACGCAAAGTGGCTGGCAGTGGTTGCATCGTAAGAGCTGAAGAATTATAAATTTGATGTATTCAAGGGTTTGGGTTTCAAATCTTGATATGTATATTTACTTATTAGTAGATCTCCATGGTTTGACTCGCATAATATAAAATAGATCATCATGATCAGTCTACTCCCGTCCACTGCTGGGACTTAGGCCTCCCCAATGACACGCCACTGAGCTCGATCTTCAGCTCTTCGCATCCAACCGCTGCCAGCCACTTTGCGTACATCGTCACTCCACCTAGTCGAAGGCGTCCTACACTACGTTTACCAACACGCGGTTTCCACTCCAGAACAAAATAAAATAATATAAGATAGAACAAATAAATAACTCCAGAATAAAATAGATCGCATATAGATAATGTACATACAGTACTTCAGCACAAATAACATTTTGAGTTATTTTTCCTTGTGGTGTTAATGTAAGCATATTAGTTTTCGCGTTTTAGTGACTAAATTTGGCTGGTCATGAAATACTAATCGGATCTAAAGTAAGTTTGCTCTAAAAAATAATATTCCAACGAAAGAAAACAATTTATAATTTTTGTTAACTAATGTTTAAATCACGCTTTGAACAAAATGTTATTGTGAATAATTTAAATAATTTAAATACTTTTACTTTAACGATACACTCGAACCGACTCAGTCAAGAAAACACGTCTAAGACAATGTTAACCACATCCTAGACAGCAGAGGAGTCAGTCCGAAGCTTCATTGCTACCGCCTTATATAGAGATGGTAGTACTACTCTATAAAAATTTATATACGTGTAATGGACGTTCCTAACCTGACCTCTCCTGACTGTGCTTCGTCCTCGATACCACCTCCCAAGCCTGTTCCACTCTGGCATAGAGGGACCAGCTACTCCTGACCAGTTCTGTAGGTTGTCTGGTGCTAGCGCAATTCTAGTTGTACCAGGTTTTCAAGATGGTCCTGACCTGGGTAAGGAGTCTTCACTTGACTCATTATTTTTATCATCTGACATGTGATATTTTCATTAGGCACCGTTATTTTACACGGTTAAATCAGTATCTTAAATCGATATCCTCAGTTCAAATCCCGGGTTGGCTATTATTGGATTTTTCTAATTTAGGATTTCTAGTATAGCAACAGGCTCACCTATTCCATGGGACGTAATTGTAACTGGTGAAACGTGCGAGTGTATCATACTCCTCTGCCTACCCCTTCGGGAATTATAGGCGTGATGTTACGACTTTCTTTCGTAAAGATTAACACGCCAAGAATTAAATCACCTTTTGATTTATTATCGTAAATCACTTTTTAATTTTCAATAAATTTGTGCATAATTTGTGTGTGAGTCAGTGAGAGCACAAAAGTACCGTGTTGCCAAAACGAGCTAAGCTAAGGAAAATGTGTTAATCTCAAAGAACCCTTAATAACACTTTTTTAACGCTGAAGAAGAACGTCATCAGAAAACAGTTTTGGTTCATTATATTCTCTAAGGCGTACAATGTCTGATTATACGGCGTGGGCCAGCGTAGCAGACATCTTATTGAGAGAGAGGATTTGTTTTCAGAAAACGATAACAATTCCCAATAGTGCTGATGATGACGAAGTTGATGTTGAGGAACCTTAGCTAATTTTCGGTTGTAGAAAAGTGGAGAAACTTGTAGGGAACATTTAAAATTAATAATATTACGCCACATATGTAGTATGGAAGATAAAACAAGATCGGCATTTTAGAATAGCTTTGTTTAATTTAAGAATAGCTTTAACCTACAACTTAGTTTATTGTATTTTGTATGACAGATTTTAATAGTGCTTAGGTGCAAATAATGTACAAAAGCTATATTATATATATTATCAGTTTTGTATTTTCACAGATTTGTTTATAACCAAATAAACATTATAAGCTGAGTCAGTTGACACTCTTAATATTTTTATGAACCTAGGTTTAGATACTTAGGTTTATAAGAAGTAACGCGTTCTAATAGGCGAATGTTTTGTTCACAGATAACTAGATGCAGCCGATCGTCGTGTGAGGTAGACCACCTGTGAGCTGGATGGACAGGAATCGTTGTCCAGTGAGCCGAGTGGTTCCAAGGCACGCTGCGCCGAAACTCACACCGTGCGACTCGGATTGAAAAAAATTTTTCGCACGCGAAATTGAAGTTTTTGTGGATATCCAGCGTCCGTGCATTGTTAGGCTTCGTTTTTTAGACGCCTGGTTTTTTAGATGGCTTTTAGCATATTTTTAGTAGCTTGCATCATCATTGTTATATTCGCACTGAAAACATATATGTATGTACATATCATGTAATCGTCAATGTTATTTTAAGAAAGTGGTCGAAGGAAAAACTATGCATCTGAAGATATTTCGGTGTGGGTATCTGTATTTGCCACACTGCCATTATACACTTGTTATAACTATTGTATGTACAATATTATTATTATTATCATTGTTCTAATGTTAATGAAGCAATGCCGAATGAATTTTAACTTTATTTTTACCATTGTTCAATTTTAAGTTCACATATTTTAAAATTTGAATTAAACCCTTCAACACGTCATCATCATCTAATATAATAACTAAATATGTTTTTGGAAAAAATAATTTATTTTCGGGACTAGTCAGACGGTTAAGGGGTCGGGCAAAGTAGTACAGGGTTTTTCTAACTTGAAATTGCCAATAGTAGTACGGCTACCGGATTTTTGGCCGTGTATGGCACAACAGGCCCACTTTCTATTTCATTGTTGGACATGTCGTTCTGGTGAATCGAGGTAGTGTACTGCGCTCCTTTACATACTCCTCCGATGCACATTGCACAGAATTACAATTTACCACATTTATTATAGAATTTAATTATAGAATTTGAAAAACTTTGAATTTAATTATAGAATTTGAAAAACTTACCTTCACTATGTTCCTACAGATTCCCAGTGGCGCGCCACCGGTTGTCAGTACCGACCGTCCGCATGAGCGCGTCTCCCTGTGTGGCCTCCGCCGATACGCTGAAACCGATATTCGGGGAGTGATCGGCCAACAACTGTGTCAAAATACTGGCCCAATTAATAACAATAAAGGATAATTTTTTCTACAGCTTGAAACAATACAATTTTTATGTACATTATACGTTAATTAAAATAGTCATCACAACATCATTATCTAAAATGTAAAGGAGATTTTTTTTTTGTAAATGATTATTTTTTCGGGACTGCTGGTTGGTTTTCACTTCGATGGTATTTAGTTTTTCTACCTCGAAACTCCTAGAGGTAGTTGGAAGAATGGAGCTGTACTGTGCTGTGCACTCTTCCAAAGTGGGGGTCAAACGCAATTGGTGAGATGTAAGGGTGTACTGCATTATTCTGCATACCTCTTCAGAAACATACAGGCGTGATATCACGTTACGTTTTTCCTGATTTCCATTTTAAAAAAGGATCTGTAATATTCCAACTAACATTTACGATTAGAAAACACACGCTAACTGTTCGTGCTCCATATATCCGATTGTATTCAATACAATTAGAAACTATTGAGACCGTTTACATGCGAAAGATTATCCCAATTTTGTTTGAAAGCTTGTGCGCAGTCCCTTTATAGCCAATAATATGGATACATAATTTACATATTATATTAATACAGCAAACCTAGATAGAACCTAAATAAAAAGCGGCAATGAATGAGTTCTGAGTACCTACATACGTATACAAAGCATAAATACAGTTACGTTGCTTCAAATGACATGCCAATGCCGTACCGAAGTGATTCAATTATAAATGTCCACTTGATTGGTCTCGTTGCTCATCTTGATGGTATCAGATCGCACTAAACGGTTCTCACCACAAAAACGGAGCTTCCGCGCCATAACCCGATACGCGTTGACAGCGACTTTCCCGCGCACAATATGTCATGTTTTTTTTTCAGAGGGGTTGGATACAAACAGCCAATTACGAAGGGGCGGCGGACTTGCACTTAACACACTTGAGAGATAGTCATTTAGTCACCAACATTAGCCTGTAAGGGTTCGTCCCGTAAACAAAATGATAAATAAAAATGCCTCTTCACAGTGTCCAGTGTTGCCACACTACACTACACTATCGATACGTTTAATTTAATTAGTGAACGGAGGTGTTTTGTGAAACTGTGATTTTGTGATGTGTTTTAAAAGATTATTTTCAACCGTAGTTTTGGATTCTGTATTTCGGATTGCTTTGTAGACAAGGTAAGGATTTTAGTACTATAATTCTCATTAATTTGCTAATTACGGTGTTTTGGTCAAAAGAAGTGAGTGAACAAATTTAATTAAAGTCTGACAGGAGCATGCTCCATCGTATTGTATTTAAATTATATATGCATATATTTTACGTACAGTAATAAATATATCGAAATTTCTAATAATGAATAGCTTATTAAACTGTTTAGAGTGACAAAATTATTATAACAGATTTATTTCTTTTTTAAGTTATACGCTCATCATATATAGCATGTTTGTCCGAAGAATATTAGCTGCCAATTTACGTTTAGTTTTTTAGTACAAAGAAAGTATTTTTAAGTCATGCTAGTTATCAAATGATGCGATGAAAAAGATAATAACATACAAAATGAAAACTGAGATAATACGAAATTTACTTATTATTATAATTTTGAAACAGATATAACTTCTGATATACATACGTAATCAGAAATAAACCTAGCATAAATGATAAGAACATATTTTTATATAATCATTATATACAAGGAAGACGAAAGGAACCATGAAGTTTTCGAAAATTGTATAAAAATGACAATTCTTGTGAATTCAATCAAGACAAATGTATAATTCTTTAGAATATTGTCATTATGTCATCACGACAGTTCCCGTACGGGGTAAGCAGAGAGTAAGGTGTACGTATGTATATCTTTGAAATAAACAGATATTGCTGAGAATGGAATGTGTTTTCATACATGAAATTTATAGACAAAAATTAACTTATTATGAAAAACGAATTCACTACGTCGCATCTAAAACATTATCTTCTCTTTTAAAAGTAACGCTAGTAGTATCGATTAAGGTTTATGGATAGCAAATTATTACGGTTTTGCGAAGACCCGTGCCCAGTAGTGGAGCATAAATACGGTATTAATCCATCAATTAGTATCTGTACACTGAAAATGTACTGTAAAAAATCGCGTGACAAAATTAATTAAAAACAGATCGTTATGATGTTTGTTTTTATTAACGTTATTTTGATAATTGAAATCATCGGATAATCTCAATGACAATATACAAAATTCAGAGTGCAAGTAGTCTATTTTTATATACTATTTAATACTATTTAATCTACTCTTGTACCTGTAAAAGTCATCAAGTGAACCATCAAGTACAGAAAACGATGCGGCGTAAAAGATGCCGTGACTGGAATACTTAGATGTTTTGGCCGAACAGAAATACAAAACCCATTTGTGCGACGAGTAGGTACTGTATAAACAAAAGAAGTAGATATGGATGTTCGTCTTTCTGTAAAATCGATGACATCCTGCAAAAGGTTCAGTTTAAGAGTACCGCTAACTGACGAGCATATCCGACGACGTACATGAAATGTGAATAGTTATCGTTTTTCCGCACGCTAAAAGGGAATTTTTAATCTCTGTCTACACTTAAAAGCAATAATGGGAAAATATCCATGATAGCTTTGGATCGAAAGACTGCACATGGCTTATAGGAAAATTTTATAGAAAATTCTACAGGGTGCACGTTTCTTCTTGATCTTTTCTTTTGTAGTTGTAACGAGTGATATTTAATAATGAAATTGTACTTATATTTGTAAAATCAGTAGCGTATTTAAAAATTTAAATTTATGACCCTAGCTGAAGAAAACTAAAATTGAGCACTTATGTAAATTTATAATGTTAGTCAATTTTACATAAAAATAAATTTTCAGGACGTTTG
>DWDT01003935.1:0-11760 GCA_018245595.1 Microceris scylla | reverse complement strand
ACTGGTGAAACGTGGGAGTGTACTACACTCCTCTGCCTACCCCTTCGGGGATTACAGGCGTGATGTTACGTAGATAATATTTGTTGACAGAGTGATTGTCCGTGGGATGATAATATGTATGCTCATGGTGTCAATATACATATGACTTGTAGAGATTTGTAGAGAATATCAATTGGTTATGCGTCTGCTAATCGAGAGGTCCTATGATCCTTGGGTCTGTTACTATTAAGTTTTTCTGATTTGGATTTATTAGTGACTCGGAGTCTGTATCAGTGCGCGGTGTATGGCAGTAGGTTTACCACCTATTCGACTGTGGGACATAAACCTAACTGGTGAAATGTCGGAGAGTACAACAATCTTCTGTCTATCCTTTCGAGAACTACAGGCGTGATGTTGTATTTACGCTAGAAGGAAGTATTACCCTTATAACAAAGACGTCCGCAAAAATATTAAACATATTTCTATTTGCTACTATGTATTATTCCATTATTGTTTTATTATAAAAAATAAATCTGTTCCCGATGTTCGCATTTTATACAAATTAAAACTGACTACTATTCGCTTATTGCGTTATCTATTCTATCTTTGTTAATGTTCCTTGTACGAGTATAATTTTGGATATAGAATTTTAAATACCCACTTCTACCTTTTTCTGTTGAATTAAATCAGTGACGTGCCGCGTATCGTTTTAGTTGGAATTTCAAATTGAATTGTCATGATCAAGTAGTAATTGGTCCAATTTCCTGTTGTCAAGTTAAAGCTTAACAAGGAGGTCAAAGTCAAAGGGGACGGTCGTTACAGGCGTTACGGTTTCGTCACCGGAAGTCATCTCTCGCTTCATTACGGGAATCGCTCATTCCAAAAATATACGACAAAAAAATTTACTTTTTTTGTTGAAGTTAAATGGCAAATGTCTATGTGGCCTCCGTGTTTCGTACTTAATATGTAGTAGTCCTACATCAATGACATCAATGACAATGATGGAAGAGTTAGAAGTGTCTGAAACTGACATGCGTGTATTATGAATATTGTGTAACAAGCATGGCAGTGTGCAAGAATAGAGATAGTACTCGGTGCTCTTTTCCTCTCCAATAAAGGTTTAGGTGTAAAGATATACTAAAAAAACTAAATACACTGCCAACATGAACTGTGCAAATATTTCCTTTGAAGTCATAATTACTGGGATGTCTTAGTGAAAACTACTTCTGCTTGTTTTTGCTGTTTGAGTGCATATATGTATATGTAATATTTTAAAAGTGTTTGAATTTTTTTATACGCTTGAAAAATTGATATGTGTTTGTTATTTATATATCAATATATAACATTATATTTCAAAAATCTTTGTTATTCACCCCGATTAAAAGAAGTAGGTCAATAATATCATTTACACTATAATATGCACTCTCCTATTTCTCGCCGCTGCATGTATTCTATTAGTTATAAAACACACAGTTACGCCTATTTTTTCTGATAATAATTTTATAGGATACTGAGGATGTCCAATGGATACGGTCCTAATAAACTTCTTGCGTTTTTTCTGAAATCTTGAAAAGCGTAAGACATACACGTCTATTAAATGTATTCTTGTCTATATATGGATTGTAATTTAATACCACAAATATTTACTTTGCGCTTTAAGCCTCCCTTATAAGTCAATAAATACTGCAGCATTCTGCTGGTTCCTTAATTACATTGTACAAAAGTCTAGTTAAGTAAGTTGATGTCTTTGCACATCAGCAGACTTGGGGAGCGACTGACTAACTATTCTGAAAGCTGAGTTTTTTGGTCGCGTACCAAGACTGTTGAAGGTAACTTCTTATTGGCCTACACGATGAAAGGGAAAGCTGATAATCTGGTTGCCCTGTTTGCCTCTGACTTGACTCTTGATGATAGGGGTGCCACACCGCCTCCTATCCCACGATGTGAACGCTCGATGAACGATGTCGTCTTCAGGTACGAAAGGTCTATAATACTCTATCGAGGCATAACTTAGTAATTTATTAAAAAAATTACAGCGACGCCCGAAATATATCAATTTGCACTCGGAACAGGTACCGCTGTGCCTAGACTGCTTATCCATTAAGAAAGTAACAAAACAATGGAGTAAATATATATATTAATATTTATATAACGAAATGCAAGTAGGCAAAGGTTACATTTAAATGAAATACAGTATCTTAGTTTATTTTTATGTCAAGCGTTTTGTATGCATGGTAGTCGTTTATGAAACAAGGCCATGTAAGGGCTCTTATAACTAACAATTCACAGAGATGAAGATGAAAAACACTCAGGGAGAAAAACTTTTTTATTTAGCTTGCATATAAAAGTAAGATTTGGGTTAAATTATATTCATAAATATTGTGAGAATGTGATTTCATTGAAACAAAAAATTACGATCACATAATATTCGGTACGCGCGCAGAACGAAAAAGGCTTTCGATGTCACTTAATTTTGTCAAATAAGTTAGTCTGTTGCCTGGTGCAAAATTATGTAATAGCCTGGCCTATTACAAAAAAAAATTCTGCTCAGTATTAAATCTATTCGACTGTTACACAACTTAGTCTGACTTCAGACCATACTAAAGTGTATACTCAGTGTGGTCTGAAGTCAGACTAGTTGTATATTACAGCCAGATTGTGCAAAAATGTATTGCCACTGCAAAGTCAGTGCTTTGTTTACGTGAGGATTTCGTAATGTTGTCCTTGAGCAGTCTTCGTAACCCTTTATGTCTTCGTCGTCTACGCGCGGTACACGTTTATGTATTACGTTAGACATATACCCAAAAATAGATGTTTCTTAGGTCGTTAGCCATAATGTAATGTAACAACAGTACTGAAATCCTTAGTGATATAAAAAGCGTTAAATACTTTGTTGTCGTTATAGATATAGTACGTCTCGTGAATGTCAGCCGTAACGTACACATTAATTGGAACTAATAACATGGATAACTCTTTAATCTTTAAACGTTAATATTATAGTAAATGATTCATGCAAATTTCCTTTCAAATTATGTATAACAAATAATTTAGTTAATAAATACTCGTAGGCGCATTTCAAAAGTGCTATTGATCACACAAATCCAACGGCGCCAAAACCAAATTGGTGTAGTTACCTAAGTACCTTCTACTTAACTTAAGCTTAACTTGAAATGTTTTCAGTACAACTTGGGGCCACAATAAAGCACAGGACCGTCCATCACGGCTTCCTGCTACGCCATTGTAGAACAGGATTACCATAACTATTGTTAGGACTGTACTTCAAAGTCAAATTGACCTTACCCACTACAGTTAAAGCTCTACGGGTTGAAGGAGTTAATTAAGAGAACCCTCGATCAAAATGTAGGCTTTATTTCAACGAATGTACTTTTGAGTAAATCCTACATAAATGGTTCAAGACATTTGAATCTTCGAGATATATTCTGATCAAATTACGTGTATATAATACCCGTAATGGTACCATAGCTATTTCGCGAATGTTTATTTGAACTGAAATAAAGTTCACTTTGCTATCGAAAGACCTCGTAAGAGAAACGACATGAGAATTAGACGCCCTATGCTTGTTATTGTTTTTGTTGGTTGCAAGTGTATTTAATATATTGTATCTATTGATTTAATATATTGCGATTTGCAACCTTATCAAATTAAACTGTCAGAAAAACTCAAACATTAGATAAGGAAATGGGCATAAGATAGCTCTTTCGTGAGAAAAACAGATTTTGGGGTCATAGTCGGTTAAACATGACTTAAAATATCGATGAACTGGAAGGTCATGACGAGAAAAGATTAGGCATACAATTTGTGTTTTGATTGTGAACCGGTTCTTGTCTTTGTAGATAACAACGGTGCGTGTATATTTTCTAAGTATGATATGTATTTACAGAGATATTTTTGTAATAAACGGACATGTCTAACTATCTAAATATCGGCTTTTTTTACATAAGCAACATATAATACATTATGAGTGGCAGATCGCCACAACTGCTCCTAATTTCCGGTTTCCTAGCGGAAAAATATTCTCGCGTAACACAACAAATACGAATGTCCGTTTCCGGTACAATTTGGTGTTGGCGTCGTTTGTTTCTCTAAGTATTGTTACTTTGTGGAGCAAGTAATAAGGATAATAAAAATATAGATAACTATGAGACAAGAATGAAAATGTCACAAATTATTTATTAAAATTATAATGAATTTATGTTACCAAGATACGAACGGTGTAGGATGAAATCAGGTTGATAGCTTCGTATGTCAGAGATCTCGATAATGCTCTCTAAGGCGCGTAAAGTCTGCTAACTCCCATATGGACAACGTCGCAGGCCTTTATCCTTCACATTGTGATAGGACACCAGCCTCCAACCGCAGAAAGATAAACAGGTTGATTATGATGTTAACAACATATGTCGTTAGACATCTATTGAATTTGATAGTTATTTGTGGAAATTACTCAAATGGTTACTTGATAAAAAATATTTTTACAAGTCATCGCATTCCTTCAATAATTCGTTACGTTACGTTACAGTATTATGATCAAACCATCAATTACATCTAGAACAACGATCACGTCGTGGCCCAATCGTGTTGTTTCTGCCCCGGCTGAGCGGAACACAAATAACCAAGAGCCCTCTGCAAACATTCGTGTGGATACAGGAGCATAATTGTATCTTCAGTCGGCTCAGCTCCTTAAGGGCCGGAACGTCTGTTACGCAAGCTTCACGTGGCTTTCAGAACTTTACTTACATATGCTTTGGTGGGATAAGGCTGAAATTAAAGAATGTTTTTTTATCATTCAAATGTCTTTATATGACAAGTTATATATACTA
This sequence comes from Microceris scylla, assembly GCA_018245595.1. Lineage (NCBI taxonomy): Eukaryota > Metazoa > Arthropoda > Insecta > Lepidoptera > Hesperiidae > Microceris > Microceris scylla. The sequence goes on along the minus strand of DWDT01003935.1, from coordinate 6,943 downwards.
GACATTTGTACCAGAAAATCTGAATGAGAGAACTGCAATAGTGTCCGACCCGGTAATCGAACCTGGAACTCAGTAGTCGCGCATGCGACAACTCTCAAAGTGCAACGGGGCAGTTTTATTTGACAAAAATCTTAGTAGAACTTGCAATAGGGTATGCATTTATAGGATTTTATATACAGTATATTAATTTACAATGTAACTGAAGTACTGACAGGCATTATGTTTTTAATATGTACCTAATAATATTAATTGAGAAGAATTATATAAATCACTTTAGGTAGCATTTCTGGTGTATATAAAATTCATTTACTACGAAACTAAGGAAATTTTTGTTATCGAAATGTGCTGAAATGATGATGAATTGCTTTTTTTTTATTGTTAAAGTTATACCATTGCCTGCCAATTTGTAAAAAAAATATCATTACTAATTAATTGTTTTCGTTTATAAAAATATCTTTACCTAAATCCAATATTATTCGGCGTTCTCTTAACGAGCACCTATTACCGTGATCTTCTTAACAGACAATGCAAACGGAAAGTCAATTAGTTCATTATTTAGATTGTAAAAATATCTTTGGAACGCCCGACAGGATGTCGTACATCTGCTGGGGGAGGCCTTGTTAGGGGAAAAATGTTTTTGCGTTATATTTTTGTGCCGATCAATTAGAAAAAGATGGAGAATCTGGTGTGGTGGGAGGTTTCTTTGGGTATCAGTAATCAAAATCTATATCTATATGAATGATATCGAAATGATTGTATCGTCATGCTTATTTCGACTTCAACAGCAGCAGTACTTTAGAAGCTGTGTTACGATTGTGATTTCATGAAAATCATAAGTCCTAAGAATACAAGTTATTTCATTATTTATACCTACTGTGTCAGTAACATTCAGCAGCTTCAGTGTTTCGCTTCATTGGTTGACAATATCAAATTTCAACATAATACATTTATGATTTCATTGAGAAAGATAAGGTAACTTCTGTTTTCATTCGAAGTTCTTTGAATTTTTTAAAAGAGCTAATATGTTCGCGTGAGGAGTAGTTGTTTTCTGTAGTTTTGAAATGCACTGATTATGTGAACGATAGTTTTCTTTCTTATTGTTCATTGCAGGAATGTGTAGCAGCTATGATGGTATATTTACTTGGAACATGGCGTAGTGCACAGCAGTGCACAATCGAATATTGAATGTGAGCCCATTAGTAGTATTTGTCGTTGGCTCTGTGTATACCGTCCCAAAGGTTTTCTATGTTCATCTCGGTTGTAAATAGTATCATATCCTATAAGTTTTTCATTAATATTATTGAAATGTTTTTTTTTAATGTTTCGTATATTACACGCACATGAGTAAGTACCTATATTTTTATCCATATGTAGTCTGGTTGACATTATATTTATTTTCACACTTAAATCTTGTTCATTTCGTGATTTAATATTTTGGTTATTATCCCAGTTACTTTCACTTTAATCTTAATATGCATTGGGAATTATTAAATTCTTGAATAATTATGGGAAATATAAATTTAATTTATATAGATACGCTTCGAAAAACCTAAACTCTCATAAGAATTATTATTGAATTGCAATAAACCAGTTACATTTGACGACAAAACAAATACTATTACCAAATGGAAAAAAAGTCGCAAACGCCATTTGAAACGTTATTGGAGAGCTTTCCAAACATTTTCAATTCACAAGTGCTGTTAGAACGATCTTTTTACGCTATAGTGCTTTGATCTATATGGAGCCGAACAGATTCTGTAATTTCTTTTTTATGCATAGACCACTTTTACAACTATCATGAAAAGATTGGTGGTTTCATAGGAATCTCCCAATTAATATTGCGCTGATACTGCGTAACATTTTTATATCGATATATTTTTAGACAAAATAGTATCAGAAATATAAACATTTATTCTATTTGGTAGTTGTTATGTTTGTTTTGTTTGTGTCCTGGTTAATCTATCTTTTATTATGTTAACGTAACATCCCGCCTGTAATCCCCGAAAGGGTAGACAGAGGAGTGTAGTACATTCCAACGTTTCACCAATTATGTTTACGTCCCACAATGGAATAGGTTTCACCACCTATTCCTATTACCGTACACCAGGCACACATCCAGAATCCGGCCCACTAATACTACTAGACATTTTTACTAGAAAATCTAATCTAAGTTACAAAAGTTCCTTTAGTACCCGACTCGGGATTTGAACCCAGGACCTCCCGATTTGCAAAGTCTACATGGTATCAAGCACAGGATTGGAGCACTCTACTTGTACCAAGCGTGGAATCACATAAGCCTGTGTGATGTGGGTGATGTTCTAAGATATGGGTATATTGATTATAATTAAAAAATGCTTCAAAGCGTGAATAGGTTTTAAGGAAATGCTTTCGCTAGCATTTAGTGATGAAAGGTTTAATCACCTTTGTTATTTTGTTCCTTACTTTGTATAAATATTTATGTGTTAGCTACTGATCGTTCCTCAAGATGTTCTTGTGGTCACTTATTGCTGATCGGAAGAGATATATTTAGATCAGCGATGAAAGTTTAAGCTTCAAATATCAATGTTTAACATTTGATAAGGCTTAATATCTAACATTTGGAAGAGTTTAACCGCTGAGTCTTTAAAATTCTCTCCGAAATGCGGTAAGGTTTATAACACTACGCCACTAGCGGTTTCACATAAGTGGCGACCACGCTCAGTGTTGCTTAACTACACAGAGCTTTTGCAGCAAAATTGTTTTAAAGTAATTCCTAAGAGACATAAGATGTAAGCACTCAGCCTCTAAAGTCTTGGAAAAATAGAATAAAATTCCCCGTGGTACAAAGTAAATTTACATTAGAAACTTGCAAAATGTAGGGTCTCAGAGGTGTGTGTAATATTTAAATGTTAAGCTTCTAAAATTTTACTCTCGGGAACGAAGAGACAATATTTTTGGTTATTTCGTCTCTAGATCTGAATCTATGACAGCGTTTGGGGTTTATATTAAATTTAGAAACCTTAGTATAATTTTAGGAATCTTACTATAATGAAGTAATATCCGAATGAATTTACGTTTCACGCTGATTATAACAGACAGGTTTTTCAAAATCATAATAGAAAGTGATAATCTATTTATTGAATTGATTTTAACGTTGGATAGAAACCCTTCATATTTCCGTTAAGTGCAGTAGATAACGAATTTTCTACGCGATGGTTAGCTGACCACAATACAGTGATGAAAGGAAATTATCGATTATAGTATAATTCGCGCCTTAGAATATATACACAGATCCGAAACTTTTATAGAAAAGAAACTATACTACGTTTGTAGTTCCAACTTTGATTTACATTAAAACCTTATTTATCAATGCTTTGAATGAATTTTGCTAATAATACATACTTTTATAGTTTATTAGATGCATAAAATAAACATAAAGATTATTTTTTTCATTTATTATGTATATTTCGGGTCATTACATATATTTGACTGCCTCGTTAGTCGAACGGTTGCAAGCGCGACTGCCGATCGGGAGGTCTTGGCTTCAAATCCTGGGTCGAGTGGTATAGAATTTTTCTAATTTAGAATTTCTAGTAGTGACACGGAGTCTGGATCTATGACCGGTGTATGGAAATAGGCTCACGACCTATTTCATGGGACGTAAACGTAAGTAGTGAAATACGGTAGTGTACTACACTGCTCTGCCTACCCCTTCGGGGGTTATAGGCGTGATGTTGTGTTTCATGGAGCTATTAATCGCATATATTTTTTATAAAGTAATTTGATTCAATAATAAAAACAAAATTCAATGGCACGCGTTTGACCACAGTCCCACACTGTCACCTCACGAGGTTTGAAATAATTATTTCTTTTTGGTTCTTTTATTAGTTCCCATTAAAACTTGCACAGTCACAGCTCTCTAAAGTCGTACCTAGTTTTTTCTTTTTACTTCATTTTAAGTAGTTACGCTTTCTTTGCCCTGAGTTTATCTGAATTACGGGTATTTTAATGGAAAAGTTTTATGAGGACCGAAGTAACAATGCAACGATACGTACATATCTTCTAATTAGTAGGAATTATGTCTTCCAAAATCGTGTGGTAAGAATCCAATTCAAAGATTTGTACAATAATATGATTTCGAAATCTCCAGCGTTTAAACGACTGTATTTATAATTTTCTGTAAAACGAAAGTGTTTGTAAAGAGCTTTAAAGTGCGTATTTTGCCATCAGTTATATTTTACGCTAAATTTGAAGTTGTAAATCAAAAATTCTCTAAAGACCTATCTTGAAAGACTTTTGACGCGAGCACCATAGTACCGACTGATTTATTAAAATAAAAGTGGAGTTGATTTAAACCGCATTGCGCGAACTCGCTTCCGTATAATTAAAAAATTCCGCCATCCCTAACGAGCCCTACCTACTCTATTTGATCGTGAACTTTTCAGAACCTTTTTGTTGCCTTTTTAAAGCTTGCACAAACTGGCTCCGTGCGAATTCACGTATTTCATCGTATCGATAGGTTGCTGTACATTCTTGAAGCTATTATTTTTATACATTTTTTATAGATTATGATGTTATGAGTTAGATTGATAGAGAAGACGTGACATCACGACTGTGATCGCCTGTGGGGTTGGCAGAGCAGTGTAGTACACGCCCATGTTTCATCAGTTACCTTTAAATCCCAATGGAATAGTGGCGAGCTTATTGCCATACATCGGGCCCAAATTCAGATTCAGAGTCAATAACTATTTACTCTCAATCATACTTCATGGTTGCTTTCTTTCCAACTGCGATGTCCAATGTCAGGCATTAGTCAACGACAAAATAGGTAGATTATTAGTAGATATTTTTTACTACTTTGTACGTAATGAACTCAAAAAGCAGGGGATGAATAAATAGTTATATACTACCCATGTGTACATGTTTCTAATTACAACATTAAGTGTAGTATGAATTTAAATGATTGCGACAGAAATCAAATATGTAATTGCAAAACCAAATCAGCGTTTACGGTCCGCGGTTGTAGCATCACATCGACTTTAGTAGCCTGATACAGTCAGTTGTCTATCGCGTCAGCTGTGTATTACGTCACAGATAACACACGTCGCACTGTGTGGACACGTCGCGCGACGGTGAGACCTAATTCGTCACGCATGACTCAGACGACAGAATTAGAGTATAAATCAAATCGTTCACACTCATTGCTACCCTAAGTATGGGAGAACAAAACTTGGACTCTCACCCCTGAATGGTATGGTGATGGATGTGCCGAAATTAATGACTTTTTATTCATGGATAAGCGACGTTTTATTTTACTTAAAGCACATAAATGAAATAAATATTAAAAAGAACCCCGCGATTATTACACGGTAATATTAATGTTACAAAACAATAATTGTTAATAACTTTGTACTTTATTGTGTGCGTAATAACAAATATTTATCATTTTTAATCTCATCTCTGTCTAATGAACAAATATCATTTTCACTGGTATTATTTATAAAGGGTCTTTATTTATTTAGGTGTTCAGTATAGCATCGGTATTACAAGAAATTTTTCAATTAGTCAAGTTTCGAGAAATCCAAATTTATATTAATTGCGTGAATATAAAGGCGAATTCGAGATGAAAGAAAATATTACCGAAATCTGCTTTGCTTTGATTTTACGAGTAAGATCCTCAAAAGACTTCCCTAAATAGTTGTGTTGCAATTCAATGAAAATTTGTATTTCCGTTTGATTAAAGTTGAGTATTCAATTCAAGCTATTTTACTAATAAGCGATTGGTGCTCAGTTTATTATATAATTGTGGACAGTGGAGGTCCTATAAGGTTGATTACAGAGCTAAATGGTTTGATAATATCAATGTATTTGATTCCATATCAAATTCAGATCTCGATGATATTTAATTTTTTTTTTCTGCTTTACGGAGTGTGGTGGCGAGCTCAAGTGGCTCCGCCTAGAGTTAAATATTTAAAAGTACTACCATTACCATCATTAAAGCACAACTATAAAAGAACATTCTCGAAGCGTGCCATACATTGTGGGAAATCCCGTTGGCCAAAGTCATTGCACGTGTGTACGCGTAATGCATACATGCGATAATTTCGAGTTAACCGCATAATGGAAGAATGCAAGTTATCCAAATTGTGAGGTTGCATCCTATTCATGAAATGTAATGAGCTATAATGGAATTCGTTTGAAAATAGATCAAAATTGAATTAGATTAGCCAAATCTTTCAAATATGTCATAAAAAAACATTGTTACCTTTTACGTTCATTATTTTAAGGTTCATTTTTTAAGGTCGCATTTTATTTTCAGAGATACATTTCAGTTAAATTCCATTTACGCTCAATTATACCCACACTAATTGGATACATGTTCATTTTTACTACACCGCCTTTTGATATAGTTAATGTCTTTACTGTTTTTGACTGGTGAGAGTAAAACGATCAAAGTAAAACGTAATTAGATGGCTCGATGACATATAATCATATCCTCTTTTATTTACTTACCAAGGAATAAAATGTTTACATTGCAACTGAGTCGTTCTATATTATGGATTTGGCAGGTTAAAATTATTTTACAGTTTATTTTCATATTAAGTCAAATTTTTAGTACAATACGAGGCAAGTCAATTATTGCTTTTTCGGTCCCATTGTTGGACACGGACTTCTTTGTAAATGTAAGAGGCTTGAGGCATAATCCAACTTCTTTATCAAGTGTCAAATGCCGTTGATACGGGTTAGTGGAAATGCTGTTTTTTTTTATAGATTAAGGGGCAAACGAGCAAACGGGTCACCTGATGGTAAGTGACTGCCGTCGCCCATGGACACCTGCGACCCAGGGTTCAGCAAGTGCGTTGCCAGCTTTTAAAGAAGGTATACGTTCTTTTCTTGAAGGTTTGAATGTCGTATCGGTCCGGAAATACCGTATGCGACAAATTGTTCCACAGATTCGTTGTGC
>DWDT01003934.1:0-11760 GCA_018245595.1 Microceris scylla | reverse complement strand
ACTATGGCCTTAACCCTCTCAATATGAGAGGAGACCCGTATTCCAGCAGTGGAATTGTAATGGGTGGAAAAAAAAAAAAAAAAAATAACATACAAAGTGTGCACTGGGTCCCACCGAGTTTGGATATGAACTAAATGCTAAGACTGTTATATATGTATATTTACTATTATATATTATACTGTAATATCACGCTAGGTTTGTCAAGGGATCGGCATAAAGCACGGAGTATCAATTGCCTCTATCCTATCAGACCTGGCATGTTTTTTCTATATTCATTTTTTCTTTATACGTATCTACATAACTATATATCTTTTTAAACACTTTCTTGTTTTCTATATCGAACTGTCTTTTGTTTCTATTTTCATCTAATGCTTATGAATAATACTATGTTTCTTAATTACCATAATATAGATTGTTATCTTGTTTTCATAATTATTTCATAGCTAATACTCAGTCTTTCGTTAATACGACTAGTTATACAAGATCTCGAGTTTAACTAATGTTAATTTACTTTAACGTTGTTTGTTTGTAAAGTAACTTGTATTCATATTCATGTTTTCGTGCTAATTGATATCTGTGTACGTTTTTTTTAAATTATGGATGTAGAAAGTATATTGTAATGTTAGATGGATGATATGTAGCTATGTTAGACAGGTACTATTTTGTAAATGAAAATTCTTCTGTCTGTATTGTTAATGTTATTATTAATAATAATACTGCCGTTGGTCGAGTGGTTGCAGGTGCGGCTGTCGATTAAGAGGTTCTGGGTTTTATCCCTGATTCGGTTACTATTGGGTTTTTCTGCCCAGAATCCGGCTCTGTACCCAGTGTACGGCAATAGGCTTCCCTCTATTCCACGGTGGAACGTAAACGTAACTGGTGAAAGAAACATAGAAGTATACTACACCATTCTCCCTACCCCATCGTGGAGATATAGGGGTGACGTTACGTTTTTTTTATTATTAATAATTATTATATATTCACAACGTACGGTTTAACTCATACGGATGTATTTACATCATTTTACGTATATATATTTTTAGTGTTTATTATTATTAAAAATTCACAATTTTTATATTTTTACATCTCCTAGTCGTTAGCGTTGTAATGCTCAGGCTGCATTGACGTTTGGATGTTCAATTCGTCGTGGTACAGTCACACTCGTGGCGATAATTGTATCCGTTTTATAAATAGAAATTAGTTCCTTGCTGTCACTTATGATCTACGTCTCCAACCCTCGACCTGATGCAGTCTGAGTATAAAGGTCGTCACAGACGGAGTTATATTATGTATTGATATATATTGCTCTAATATTATTTTATAGCAAAGTACCATAGACTAATGTAATGTATGTCTTTGAGGTCATTACCGGTGCAATATTTTCTTGCTATACGGAGATATGTCTTGCTATAATCATCGCTTTGCATATTTTGACGAAGTAAGATAAAGATATATATTATACCAGTTGGTGCATGGTAATGTGTTATCATATAACATACCATAGTTCCATCCGTAATGACGTTAAAAGATTTGTACATGCCCATATTCATTAACTCTATAATTCTTTTCAACTACTTAGTCATAGTTCATTTTGAACACTCCACATAAATATACAATCCGGCTCTTGCGTTATGTACAAATAAATATGTTGTAACAAATATTAAAATGTGTTTCAGATTATTGACATATTCGATTCGAACGAGCATAGATATATTATACGTAGATTAGGGGAGCCAGCATAAGATATGTCCATCGAACAATAGAGAAAGCAAATGAGCTTAACTATCTATCTTGTCATATTCGCGCATGCACAGGTAGCGCTAGCGTGTTTTGTATCAGTAGTAAGATAGAGAGAAATAGTTAACACGCTAGTTTCTCTCTTTCTAAACCGTCGATCGTTGCCACTTACAGGCAGCCGTGTCTTCCCCACTCTATATATAATATCTCTATGAATGTATGTCATATTATTATTGACATCAGCTGTTTGGCGAACGAGTAAGGGTAATGTCAAACATTGAATATAGTTGCCCAAATAAGTCTCTTTAATTTCCTAGACTCTCAACTATTTAGTTTCACGTGGAATTTCTTAGGCAGCAATCAATAATGTAGCAATTATGCAAGATTGAATGAAGGTATTTTATTATACAAGATCATACTTTTATTTATTTAAATGCTACATAAAAATGAATTGTTATTAACAAAAATAAATCCATGCTAAGTACCAGTATAATTGACGGCCACGATATCATGGAAGTCGTCACAATTTTCGAGATATTAGGTACCATGAAATATACAATGGGATGAACATTAATATATTAACGGCATATAACAATTAAATTTTATTGAGATTGTTAAAACTTATAAAAATTTCAGATTTCTCCGTAGATATTTTGAAAATATTCATTTTATCACATTTGTATATAAACAAGGCCGGTGCATACCCTCCTTGCATCAACTCATCATATTGCTGACTCGTAACTTTAATTTTAACTTTTAATTCTGTAAGAGATTATCGGCCATGTATATTTTTGTTTATTTTTTTTAAATTGTTTATTATACGTTTCAAATTGTATCCTGTGTTTATTATACCTATACATTATTGTGTTCAACTGATTTATTAAAATATATCTTTAATATATATAAAACGTGTATTTTATTCTATACCAAATAATGTTGCCATTAAAAATCTGCAGGTCAGTAAACATACATTTACTTAATATTACAAATCAAATCCCGATGCTACCTGATTTAAATGTGGTCCAGTCAAAGTACGCTCTCACTGTATACTTACTATTGCTCACGTAAGTAACCAGTCCAATGTCGAACGATAATAACTGTAGTAAAGATGTCCTCAAATACAGAAAAGGGAAGGAAAAAAAAACTAGGCATTTAAGACAGTACCGTTTATATTCTTATATAAGTTACAAAATACATAAACAGTATGTAGGTAACAAAACACTTGACTAGCGTTTCATGAAGAAATACAGTTGTATTGAATTGTATAATTACGGTTGTGACGGCAACGGTCGCCTCAGTTCGATACAAAACTTGCTTTTCGACGAACCCCAATGGTTTAAAATCGCCTAAGCGTGTCCGGTAATAGAATGTCTAATATTAAATACCGTCAGAAATATATAAATTATATATCAAGATGTTATAAAGACCACAAAATATTACGGATGATAGAATATGGATGTAACAATGACGAAATAGAGAGGTCAAACAGGATATGAGAACCTTCTATAACCTGAATAGCGATGTTTACTTTCGGTGTACACCAGAAACGGCTGCCATACAGATAAATACTTCATTAATATTATTAAATATGATGAATGAAACTAACGTTGTAGAGGCGATTCATTAGCGAGACAAATAATAATAATAACAGATGCGCAGATTTATATTTCAGGCCATAATAAAAACGTGTCAAACATTCAACACGTCAATTTTTTATCACGTCACTTATATACATTTAAATTTTTTTTCTTAACATGCAAGTTTTTATTACTCGTTCCGTGCGACATTTAAATTGAAACTGAGGCATCCGTTGCTTTTTATCGACTATATAGTAGTTATAGGATTATTTATTGATTCGTGTAAAAATGTATAGTAAATATGGTCGGTTAGATTTTCAGCACAGTCGAAATAAAGAATATCAACATTGCAAATAAATTCTTCCACATTTACATCGGAACTAGTTAAGCTAAGGAAGTATATTATGTTGACCTTCGTATCACATAAAATGAAGGAATAAATTTATGAGGAATACAATTTCTACCTTACATACAAATATATTACTGAAACATGCTGTGTCACATTCGTCGACGACTGTACCTAGGTACGATTTTCTTTAATACATTCATCAATTATAATATAAACGAAGTAGAAAACATTACACAAAAATAAATGACCCGCAACTGTGCAAATTGGGCTCTTTCGTCGTCTAATTCATTATTATCAACACAAATTTACATGAATTAAAAAAAATTAAAACAACTCGTGTACACAATGATTTAACTAACACATTTGATCATTGCCTATGGCTTTCGTTCTTTTTTATTTTCCTAAAGCCACACATATATTAAATTATCCAAAACCAAACAATTAAACAATAAAAAATAAACAATCGATATCCAAATTATATAAACCACAAATTGATGACGAAAAAATGATTAGAAATACTAAAGATAAGAAAATAATATTAATAACACAGGCAGGTCTGAATAAACTAAACTTCTGGTCACACATTTGGCACGGCTCACGTAGAAAATAAAATATTACATCTTCACATAATACTAAATGTAATAATACGATTATAAATGTAAAAAATAAATACACTTACTTAGTAATGATAATATTATTATTATTAATCCGCGGATTATTTCTTCGTTATCAATTCAGAGGAGGATTAAACATATTTTTTTTTTCTACTGGCAACTTTAATGGCTCAGCCCAACAGTATTCAAAAATGTGTCGTTTTGATGTTGAGGTGCAGAAGAGCAAATTTTAGAATGTATGGAAATATTTTTCCTTAATCAATCATATCCTTTAAATCGGATGAAATCACGCACGGCAGAGTGGTTATCACTGAAAACTGGGAGGGTTCGTCTCATATCTTTTAAGTGATAAAAAATACAAATAAAAAAAATGAATTATGAATTTTATAAAACGTAAATATTACACTTAGAAATATTTGTGAAAAAGACTTAATAAGATTGGCATCTTAAAACAATAAAATTATCAGTGAAAAAGTTGCCAGTAGCGAAAATAAACATCAAGGTTTAATTAACTGTCGGACACAGTACAAAATAATCTTAATGAAAAATATACGACGCTCAAAATGATTACATGAAACATCGATTACGCTTACTCTAACATTCTCATATCGATATTACATAGATATATTATTATGCATGTGTGAGTGATTTTTCACTTGGGCCGAGCGTAAGCGAAGGTATCGTCATTCCTTTCACACGAGGTATATCAAGCTGTAAATTAAAAAAAAAACTTCTTATGGAACACAGACAGATTGTTCTAGAAAAGTTTTAACCACTTCCTTATATCTTCGTTTATCTCTGGGCGATTGAAAATTCATATAAATATTCAAATCGTTGTGCTATAGGATAAAATAAAATGATAATAACTTAGAATACAAAGGTAGTATTATCTCTCAAATACATACGACGTTGTCACTTCTGTTCGCTCCAAATGAACTATCACTCATAATACTTACATTACACTCCGGTTACACCAACCACGCCGCGTTCTGAATTATACCGCCAGTGTACGAACATAATATACATAAATTATTATACAAAGGCACGAAATTATTTGGTTTTTATTACAAATAATACTATATTCATCTGTATCGTTTTATAGAAATCAATAGTTAAATTTAGTTACATTAGTTTCAATGAAATACGCTATAAAATCAGTCACAGCGATTACGGAACGAAATAGGGAACGAATTGCTCACAACTCGCTCGTCGATATGAAATGAAATAAATTTTCAAATTGAGAACTACAATCCGCCTAAATAGACAGTTCACCTCAGTATGGAGCATACCTTGAAGCAGGCACAACGTACTATATACACATAAACGTATGTATTTATAGAGAAAGACATAAAGAACATGTCGGATTAACAGCGTCCATAGACACTGTCAGATTGACAGCGTACTCACTATAGGAGTAGTGATCTATTTTTAGGCTGTTATAGCAAACATTGTTTTTGTGTGCATACAATATGTACACACATACATTATTTAAATAAAATACGTTGTGACAATACGATGCCCATTTTGTCACAAAATATATAGCAGGGATTTCATAAAACAAATATATTCGCCAACAATTTTAAGACAGCTTTCATACAAAATATTTACAATAGGGCATAATTCAGAACTGTCCATGAATACCCCGACCGTACTCTAATAATAATATTAAGTGAGATTATATTATATTATTTCATACATACAAAATATGATTATCCATGCATACTTAGGGTCAATTCACACTATCGTCCGCTCCAGTTTTGCACATACAACGCACTTATGTTTCAAAAAATCTTGATATTGAAATTAAAATATTAATGTAATAATACTAATAAATAAAATAGTTTTTCTAATATTAGCAGTAATCTGCAGAAAGTAACTTCGAATAAGTTTACATGAATCTGGAGCGTGGTATTTTGTGATTTACATTTATAACAAAAGATCTAAAGCTTCCAGGGTGGACAACAGTTGTATAGACCCTTACACTCTCTGTTACTAAGGAATGACCTACTTACACATGTGCGATAGGAAAATATGGGAATATATCACTAAAAGCTTATATAAATTGAACTACATTAAGTCAACAAAATGATATCTTTTTTTCATTTTATTTTAATAAAGAAAATAATTGATTCTGTATAAATAACTTTATGATCGAGACGACATCCTGGTGCAAATTTGAACGTTATTCGCAAATAATTTACGTGTAAAACCATTGTGAGTCATCAAATAACGCGTTCCATCTTTTCATTAAAGAAATAAATACTTAAATAAACTAGTCATTATTTTGACTTTTAACTTTTTATTCTTCTACTCGCTTCTGCATGGAAAAGATTTATACCAATATCATATACTGAAATCATTGTCATGGGCATGGGCCCATGGGTGGGCCCCTATGGATGGGTTTACGAGTATCAAGGGCGTAGGCTAACTGTGACAATATAGGGTATATTTCAAAGATTTTTCCCATGAAAAAAAAACAAAAAAATATTAAAACTAAACTAGCACCATATCCGGTACCTGACATCCGACTACAGAAACATGAAGGAACGCTAAAGTGTTAGAGCCCCAGGATGTGGCCTCGCGGTGGTAACTCGATAAAATTAAAAAGTAACTTCCGATACTATTATCATGGCCTTGAGTGGAGAGAAAATGTATAATTTAAAAAAATCTACTCACGACGAACTCAAACGCATACGAGGTCGTTTATCGTCACGTAAATACTTTATAAATATATTATGTCACATCTAAAATGTGGTCACTATGTTTTTACCTAATAAGATTATGAATGATTCGATAATAATGGTAATACATTATAATATTCGATATTGTTCGGTTGATATTTGCGTAAATTGTAATGTATCACAAGCATAGAGTTATGATTTTATAGAAATTCCAAAACGAACCTGAATATTTTTTTGGATGGACAACAAAATTATTTTCCGTTGCTACATTTAAAATTTTTATACATCACAGTGCGACCTCAACCATAAGAGATCCCACATGGGTTCACCATAACCAGTTAAAGCTATGATTGTCCAAAACCAATCAGGAATATGAAAACGAAATACTACGTGTTAGTACTTATATGTTTGCCATGAATTCAAATGGAAAATATATGTAATAATAATTGTCATCAACCCAAATAGCAACCGACGTCATCGATCACATAATTAAAATAATAAAATACATGATATGAACGCGTACAGGAAACTCTTATAATGGCATTAAAATGAATCCTACTTGAGAGTGTCGTAAATGTGAAACAATACTGAATAACTTACGTCTTTACGCTTGTGACAAATACACAGACATGCGGACAGTGCTCATACTTTGTGTGCTAGGGCCGTGGCCGCAGCCTAATTTATATGAGTTTAATTGAAGGGCTACTGATACAAAATGCATTCTACCTCACCCCCTCCGTCCCACTACAATCTCTACAAAGCTTTGTATATGTAATACATCAGTCCGTACAAGAAATAGTTCAAGTATTGAGATCACTGTGAAGATAAGGGTTCGGCAAAGCCATTCATTTCTAATCAACAGTACCTATCTCTCGTCTTCCATTGTTACGAACAATGAGACATACCAACGTTTATCTTCACTATAGTGTTATAAAAAAAGTGCCAACTACGGCCCCACCTGTCACACAATTCGGCCAATTTGTTTTCCAATCATTTTCGAAAAATTTCCGACATAGGAATCGGATATAGGACACATCGATTCACAATCTACGCACTAACTACGTCTTATCAGAGTTAGATACATACATCGGGTACAGTCAATTGTTTCTCGTGGATCAAAAACACATCAATCTAAAGCAACATAGACCACTAGTGTAGATAGATTAATTTCTACCTTCGAGATTGTTCGATTTTCAAGGTTGCTCATTAGAACGCCACGACGCTCGGATAGACCTTGGATGATGTGAGTACTTGAGACCGATGTGCGTCAGATCCTCTAAGCTACCTCTCTAATTAATTACACGGAAAAGAGCGTTGATAATGCCGAGTTTCTTTTGAACCGGTTAGTTATAATATATTTCATAGTGTCCATCATCGTAGCATTTTTTATCAAATGCAAAAATTCCACACTACAATTATTGAATTGTACTTCAATAGTACATGTATTATTAAGGACGCGAAAGGATATTCGATATTGTTCATGCAAAACTCGACTTTATAAACTCTCGTTCTTTCACGAATCGAGTAAAAATTCCAATGATAAAGCGTAATTTACAGTTTTTTTTAAGCTTTGCCTACAATGTTGATGTCACAGTAATATTATATATACAAAAAATATAAATGTAATTACTCCAATGAACGTTTAGGAATATATTAGCAAATACATGCAAAGTTTTATAATTATAAAAAATAGGATTATATAATTTGAGTATCGTTTTAAGTATGTAGATATCTTAATTAAGACTTATTTATCATTTCTAATTAACTCTTATACGACTAATGTATTATGATAAAATGTTTTAATGTACAACCTGGCCCGATATAGAGACGATATGAAAATGACTTGTGTATTTGTAACACACACAAACACCAGCGAATGTGAGGGTATACAGTAGATACATCTTTCCTCGCACGTGCTCTGTGAGACTGCGATATATCCTTCAATATTACATCAGAAACGAAGAGGATAGAGAAATACATACATACTTATGTTTCTATCTCACTCTGCCTCTTATTCCTAATGACATGTTTACAGTAAAAAGAAATGTTTTAAAGCTATGATAAATTATATATTTCAGTGTTAATTAAAACAACTGTTTTACCAACCACAACCAATTTCATATCAACCCTTTATTGGAGCAGTTATTCATTACTAGTGAAAATTTTGGAAAAAATGACTGTACCCGAGCGCGGCTCCCCTAAATGGAACAAGAGATTCGCCTAATCGTTACACCGCAACAGTATTTCATAGCATGATTTTTAGGCAAATAACACTACAGCATCATACATTGAGACACGTTGTTGTTTTGTGAAAATTAAAATTAAACACACAAGGAGCGTGGAGCGTAGCGCACTCAACCGGTGCACATGTCGGAGTGGTCGTCCCACGCTGCCACCTGAAAGTAATCAAATAAGTTAGGTCTAACTCAGTATTCTAAATAAAACCGACGACTTTTTCAGGTCGTCGCAGGCGGAGAGATAATATACATAAGCCTAAAAAAGGCGTTCAAAGCCGATGAATATATAAATATATCTTATGACGTTTATTAAGTGTATTTATATACTTTACAATGAATTAAAAATTTTAATTTTTTTTGAATTTATATATACACACACACGCACGCACACACGCACACACACACACACACAAACGAACGTGCGCGCTCGCACGCACGCACAAGCACACGTTTAAAATGTCCAGCGAGGGCGGTGACCTGGCAGTCGCGGCTGCAGTACCACTGGTTGGCGCAGCCGGCGCACACGAACTGCGCGTCGCGCCGCCGGCAGCCCTGGCACACGGGCGTCTCGTCGCCGCCCTCGTCGATCACCAGCCGCCCGCCGCCGCCGCCCGACCCCGACCCCGAGCCCACCGGCGACGCCGCCGCCTCCGCCGTGTCGCCCTCCGACCCGGGGCTCTCTTCGTCGTCCTTTAATACGATACGAGCAAATATTTAATGAACAATTTATAATTTTCCGTACAATGCTTTTTAATAGTCATTTGCCTCGGTAATTATTAATATGCCACTTTGTATTGCCATTTTGCCACACTAACGTGTAATAAAGAAAATGGCAGTTATGTCCGCCATTATTTGTACAACAGAAGTATCACAGCTTTGTGTTTAGCACTACATTGCAAATATTTGCTTAATAAAAAAAATTGTTACATTTCCATAAAAGTAGTTAGTACATATATCTAGAACATCATTTGCATGTCGTTGTGTGTAACATACGACAGGCGGCTGAAAAGTTGTGAGCCTGCGGTATTAAAATTACTGATAGAAATGTATAAAACATTTATTTTTCAATATAATTTCCTTCTATTGCAATACACTTCTCACATTTATTATAAAGGACTTTTAGGGTGCGTTTCCACCAGAGATGAGCGAGAATGCGTAGCGAAGAATGTGTTTGTTAAGAAAAGTATGTGTAACGGTTTTGCAGATCATTTAAACGTATTAATTCTAAGACAATTCTGACAAAACATAACGTGTAAATTATATGTTAGGATATAATTATGTAAAACTGTTTACCAATTGCACCACTTCAGCCTTCTCGGGCTGCGGCTCGGGCGGCGGCGGCGGCGTCGGCTGCACCGGCGTTATCGTTATCTCGCCGCAGTTCTGCCAAAATGCACGTTACGCGCATATAAATAAGTCCATATTCACATGTATCATTCAACAGAACATCTCTTAATCATATTTTCAATTTGAATAAACAAGTAGTAAAAAATCCAGCTATTGCTTTAAACTGTTTTTTCTAAAATAACGTAATATACTACACACAAATAAAATAAACATATTAAAGCTGCATACAAAAAAAAATATTACATTGCTATTGCAAAAAAAATAATTGCATATAACTAGTGATAACTTTGTTGCAATGCCAATAGACTATGAATATTTTAAAGTATTTTTTTTTTCAGTTTATAGAAGCTCAAACTAAATGAATATGAACTTTAGTGCACCCGATATTGAAATGATAATTAAATCAATGCAGCGCAAATATTATGAATAGAAATGAAGCCCACTTGGAACAGTATGATATATTAAAGAGTTATGTATGTATGGCTGTGAAGGTGGCATGAATTAGATTATGTTCTCCGAGTAATGGAGTCTTTCATCTTTAGCAAAAAAAAAACAAGATTATTATATTCAATGTTGTCTGACGCGCTTAATAAGCTTACATTGCTTTGCTTTGTAAATAGTTTGTAAATTAAGAAAGAAAAACAACTTCATAAAAGATACACAAATACAAAACAAAAATTTATATTAGAAATCAAATTAAAGACCGTCAAAAAAAACCATTTAAAAAGCAATTGATACTTAAAAGCTAAATTTTGAATTTGGAATATATAGATCGAGGCCAATGAGCACACCAATTGTTATATTTCGTACATTGAGGTGGTACCTTGGCCTGACCGTAAGTTGGCAACGTTGGTGTCTGTTTCCGGTCCGGCGACTTGAGCAGTTTAGCCAACGTCGGCGAGTAACACTGAGACGCAGGGCACACCTGCTGGAATGTTGGCAACACCCATTCAAGCTGACAAGTTTACGTGTTTTCAATGTTGGCGGCGCTGACTCAATGGGGATGGGCACTTGGCTCTTTCGTCTGTTGTTTTTTAAGTTAAGATTTTACAAAAAGAAAAAAAGAAAAGGTATCTCGTAAAATTAAAACAAATGAAACCAAAATGAAATTGACGATTACAAATTCAACATTATGAAGTTTTCCATTAGAAATCAAATGAGACTCGATTTTCTAGCCAGCGATTCTCAATTGATCCGACCGAAGATTTTTGTTACTTG
>DWDT01003933.1:0-11761 GCA_018245595.1 Microceris scylla | reverse complement strand
GGCTCCGAGTGATTATTATCTCTTTCCAAAAATGAAAAAAGAGCTTCGTGGAAAAAGTTTTCCACAGACGAAGAAGTCAAGGACGGAATTTCCCCGTGTTTTACAAAATAATTTTTTAAGAGGGTTAAAATAAGTTAATAGAAAGATCTGAAATATGTATTCGTCTTGTAGGAGAATATGTAGAAAAAAAAAATAATTTTGACATTTTATTTTCCCTCCTTGTCCCTCATTCCGCGAACTTAAAAACGCC
Organism: Microceris scylla; assembly: GCA_018245595.1. Lineage (NCBI taxonomy): Eukaryota > Metazoa > Arthropoda > Insecta > Lepidoptera > Hesperiidae > Microceris > Microceris scylla. Next base: position 11,511 of record DWDT01003933.1, on the reverse strand, counting down.
CCCTCGTAATATTTTTACATACTACTGCATTATATTAAATTTGTAGGAAATTTGTTAAGGTAACTTACATTCAACAGGATTGACATCTGCTTCCAGGCAGGCTCTAACTACTCTGTTCAGACGATTACCCATTTCAGCATCACCTGTGTTCAGCAGCATATTCATAAAAATAGACTTATATGTATTTCATTATATTGGAATGATGAATCTTCTTAACAATTTCTTAAGAATATAAGGACTGAATTTTATAAAAGTATGTTAAATAATTAATAGTATTTAATATTGAATTAATATTTGACATCAATAATAATATGTGATTTACAGTACCTCTCTGCACTGCTCCAAAATCCAAAGCGTGATCTCTTGAGCCTCCGCCCTGCACAGCTACAGAGGAAGCTGCGCCGCCACCTACACCAATACGGTAAACTGGTCCACCAATCTTCACTAACAGCATACCTAAAAATATAAATGTTTATAGACAAAAAATTGAATACTCTGATAAATATTTCTAGCATTCATAAAAACCTTTACATTGTACGAACTCCAATTGAATATGTTGAATTACATTTAAAAATTAACAAGGCACCTACCCGTTTCAGGCTTGTTTTTCTTGATCATACTGTGAGGCATGTATCCGATGCCTCCACTGAACATGATTGGTTTCACAAATTCCTCTCTTATATTATCAGCATTTCTTAAACCATATGATTGAACGAAACCTGTGTTAATTTTAGAAATGAATTGCAATTCTATAATAAACATACTGACTGATCTGTAGATATGTTTGTCCATTTCTACTGAATATACATGAAAGGAATACATAAATGTTAAACATACTTGAATTATAACATTTTATATTCATTGTATTAAGTTTTACCTGAGATAACAGGTTCACCAAATTTATTTCCATAGTCCGAAGCGCCGTTACTGGCTTCTATTATAATTTGTAATGGTGTTGCAAAATTATTTGGATACTCAAAGCTCTTGTCTTCCCAAGGCAAATCGTAGCCTAAAATAAAAACATTTATAATATCATTGTAATTACCACATATTTTGCTTCAGGAGATCTGTGGCACATTCAAAATCTATACAAACCGATTATGTAAAATTGATTCTTGTATGATTGCACTATTATAAAATAGTAAGTGATCAAATGTATATCTTTTCACACATACCTGGAATGAAAAGATTGCCAACACTATAACCGGCAGTTCCAGCTACTGTATGACCTCCTCGACCCACTCCCTGAATATCCCTAATACGACCCCCAGTTCCTGTTGTCGCACCACTGAATGGAGCTACTGCGGTAGGCATATTGTGTGTTTCTGCAGTAAATATGATATCAGAGTCTGTAAGCTCTAGAACAACCTGTGATGGACCTTTAACATTTGACGGTCTTAGCTTTATGTGTTGAAAGCCTCTGATTGCACTGCAAATGAGACGACAATTAGGATAAAAACATCAAAATATAATAATTGAAGAAACAATATGAAAAAAATACATTTTTTTATAAATTATGTTATCTTTGGATCAAGTAAAAAATTAATCAATGAACTCATTAAATTAAGTGCAGTAAATTTCATAATTAAAAAAAAATTACTCTCCAACATCATAATGAAACAATTAAAAAAATTAAGAATAATCTACACATAAATGTATAATTTTTTTTTCAGGTTTTGTTTGTTAATTTATATTCGTTTTTAAATTTAACAAAACAACATGATCACAATGTAATATATCTAAACTAATATTGAGTGTTTATTAATTATCAATTAAGTAATTAATGTTAAGGGAAAATATTTCTTTGTGAAGAAGTGTTTTATGGCTTTCTTCTATTTATATCATTAATACCTGCTATTATCTCCAAACTTAATAACATTGTTATTATTTGAAGAATTCTGTGTTGATGCCACCATATCTATCAATGATTCCTTTAATTCTTCACCATCAAGAATTATCTTGCCCTGAAATAATTTATAAAGTTGTCAATTAACATCATATTGTTATAGAAACGATTTCTTTCCATTTTAATTAATATCTATAATGTTACGAAACCAGAAATTGTGCCTATTTAATGTATATTAAGACATTTAGGGAGTGTAAGGGGTTCCAACCACCATCTCAGGAACTCAAGCCAACCTCACCTGCACATGGTGCACCCTGCTATAACAGACGAGGCTCTGGCGAACGGCTGATTGCGATATAGCGCAGCGTAAATAGGCACAGCTAAATGCCCTGGCTACCGACGGACAGTAGCGTCCGCGGTGCGAAAAGCCGGGCCCTGCGATCTCCAACCCGCATGCCCAGCGTGGAGATTACGGGCATAAACCCCCTTTGGGGGAGGCCTAAGACTGGCAGTGGACTAAGATAGGCTGATGATGATGAAGACAATTAGATCAGATTTCTAAGAAATAAAAAAATACTGTAATTTGTAGAGACAAAATAACTATAGAACACATAATCGGCGGTGTGAAAAGCCGTGCCCTGCGATCTCCAACCCGCATGTCCAGCGTGGAGATTACGGGCAGGAACCACTCTTTGGGGAGGTCTATGTCCAGCAGTGGACTGAGATAGGCTGATGATGATGACACATAATTATGAATTCATAATTTGTGATTTTGTAATCCATCCCATGCAGATGAATGCTCAATAAAATTTAAATTACATAATATTTGTACTTTTTATAAAATAAAAAAGTTAAGAATGCACAAAATGCAAAAATAAAAGACCTCTTACTTTGAAGAACCAATGCCTGGAGTGCTCACTATTACTTTGTGCAAGGTCAAATAGTTCAACACTTGTTGGGTCCCTTTTCAATTTATTTACAAACAGATCCATATAGAAGTCCATGTCCCAGTCGTCAAATGCCAAACCTTATAAGGATATTTTATATTAATATGATGGATTTAAGACACTTTTTTATTAAAATTAAATTGTATGTCATTTAAAGGATAGTCCAAGACACTTAAAATTAGCAAAAATAAAACTTTTAAGTCTAGTAAACCATTACATAGATATTTCTTGATAAGAAATGTGTAGCAAAATCTAATGGAATACACTTTTAAGTTCCCTTAGCATAATATGATATAGAACAATTTGTCAACATGTATACAAGTATATATAAATAATCATTTAGAGCACCAGGTAATATTTCAATCAAAAGTCCTCACAACAGTACCTTTCTCAACTTAAAAAATAGCAATAATTACATTGAAAATAGGTTTGTGCGACATTACCTAGCTTTTGATTAACTTCCTTCATTGCACGAATACCATCTTTTTGCAGAGGCACCACAAACCATGGTGCCAGATCTTTTGGCAAGCCCTCATTAAAACTATTACGCGGAAGGTTTTCCTTTGTATAAATGCATTGTGTCATCCTATCATGAAGTGGTGCTGCCAATTCTTCAAACAATTTCTTATCAACCATCTTTGGTACAGAGAATGTAATAAGATACCGCGTGGAAACTTCAAGACGGACAACATCACGGACACCAACACTGTTACAGATTTGTACGGAATTACTGCTGTCAGCCGTGGAGAAGTTGAACCTAAAAGTGTCATAACATTCAACAAATATTGCCATTAAGTATGACAATAGTAGAATATTATAAACTTTAACATATAGTTCAACATATAACATTAAAAACTCAAGTAATGGATGTTATTGATACCTACTTGAATGTATGATTTGTAATGGCAAATTTACTCACAATATGCCTTACTATGCAGGCAAATTTAGTTGTGCCTAGGGCTAATGAACGTAAGTCAAATAGAATTGATCTATGCTACTAACAGATCAGAGGTTATGGTCACATTGCAGGAAGAATAATAAACACATGGTAACAGATTACAAGGCCACAGTTATGCAAATGCTGACAAAAACTAGTCTTACCTTCACAAAACATTCCCATCTACTTATACTCTAGGTTACAATAGTTCGATTATAGAATTGGCATAAATAGTAAGACAAATTAATTGGTTACTAACATAACAGTTCGGGTATCTAAAGTGAACCAATATGATAAAATAGCCACAAATCTATAGAATAGGGAAGAAACATTTGCATAATAGTGAGACATTGTGTACATCCAAAAAAATTTAAATGCGCAAATAATTTAAAACAATTACCTTGGTCCTATTTCAATAATCAATTTATCATTACTTATGTTTCTATAAAGAGATTCATTGTGTAAGGCTTGCGGCTGAAGAGGTGAGCTCAAAAGCCACTGTAGAATCTTAATTTGATTAATATTCAGATAATCGCAACCTTCAGCCAGTTCCACATGGTAGCAAAGTTCCGTTGATAAATGGCTCACATCAGGATCAACAGATTTTAATTTATGAAGGATCTCCTTCGTCTTATGAGCACTAAAGGCTTCACATGAAAAAAATCGTATAATACACATGACCACTAGATATCGGTTGAGTTAACCGCACCAGACTGCCAGCATTAAGCCAAACTTAGTTAATACTTCACAATTTTGGTGTCTTGCATCAATGTCAAAGTTCAAAGTATATCAGAGAGTTGTTGACGCTAATATAATAACTACAAAACAACATGAGCTAATGCAATAGTATTATTACAAATTATTGTAAACATGAGAAACCTATTTACAACGAATAAATATATTAATGGCAAATCTATATGCTTAAATAATGAAAGCCTGGATTGTACCTAAGTAGATAGCTACACATCCACATTTCTTTTTTATTTGTATTATCATACTTTTAAACTAGCGTAGGTAGGTATAGGTATAATGTACTACTTAATGTAGATACTTTTATAATAAGAAGTCGGTGAACGATAGTATTTAAGTATATAGGTATGTAGATACTAGATATAATACTGTAAGTATAGCCCAAAGGTACCTACTTAAATTAATGCTCGTAGATTCAAGTTAAAATTGTAATGATTTGCCATTTTCTTCGCCCAAATACATTAAGAGCGTTGTAGGCGGATACTCGTATGTTCATATGAGTATGTTATGTGTGATATGCAGGCATCCTTTACGAAGTTCTAGGACTAAACTATTGCTAATGGCCTTAGTAAACAATGTAACGTCAACAGCGTCTAAAAGCCGCGCCGAAGACCTAGGGTTTTCTGCGTAATAACATATAATGAGTAATGTAATAGGTATTTTGAAACTAATAATTGTAAGTTTTGATCGCAAACGAACTTGGGTGTTATTCTGGGCATTGAAATAGGTAGGTTAAGTAGGTATATTAATTGTATTATTGTAGGTATATGTATTGTATTATTTTAAGTAGGTAGGTAGGTTAAGTTTTTTTTTTGTACTTAACTGACATAATGATGGGGTTAGAGTTTGTATTATAAGGTAAATTTTCACAAGTAAAAACTAATTACAGATGCGAATGAAATGGTCTATTATAAAACAAATTAGTTCGTACTTTTGAAATACAAATTAAGTCTTATTAGGAAAGTTTTTCATCAGTCTGATTAAAAAGTTTGACGAGATAACTGAAACCTTTGTGTTTAACATTCTTATTTAAATATAACAAATTGTGCCGGATTTTGCCAAACACATAGGAATCGGATTTAGAAAAGGCGACTGCTGTCGCCAACGATTTTAAGTATGTCTACGTTAACGCAAGTTCGGAACGATCATTATCGCCACATGGTTTCCTACACATTCCTTTGCCGAAGTAGCCAATTGAGGTTATTTATACACCCGTGTTAAAAATTACAAACTAACTTTTTTCTTTTGTTTTGTATTATGAGACGTTATGTGTATCCGCGTAAGTGATCGCGGGTTAATAGAAAATAAGTAAAATATTCGTTCACACGATAAATATTTGTAAGAAAAACATTCTACTTTAGAATCATGACGACCCAACGGAGAGCTGCATTCCGATTTCCGAGTCTAACCAGGGTGATTAACATATACTCTATCGAATAGTATTGGTGAATACTAAATAGTGCAGGGCGTAACTAATTTTTTTCAACTGAAAAGGCGTATATGAGTTGTGCTCTATGAAGGGACGTTGTTAGTGCCCATGTTGTGAATAAATAAATAATGATAACGATTGATATTTAATCCAAATTTGTCGTTGTAATGTTTTCTAAATAAGGGCTTGTTCAATTCAGAGGTTAAAAGTAGTTTCCGCAATCGTGATCGTCGAGGAGAAAAATAATCAAAATCCTATCTGTGTGTCGTCTCAACGAGCGTCTTGACAATAATGAAAAACATAATCAATATATTCTAAAACAATAGGCCAGTCTTCCCGTTTCAATTTGAAATGGGTTATAAATTAAATTTGATTAACTTTTTTATTCGCCTCGATGTGGCGCAGTACATGTTTTGGTGCCAGCATTAAGGTGACATTCCGAAACGCCACAACCTCAAAAAAACCGGTTTCCTTAGACAGCAAAATTATAAGGACTGTGTCAAAAAACCGGTATAAACCGGTTTAAACCTCTATAATAAGTTTCATTTTATTTTTCTTTGATGATCGCCGCCCAAGATTACATATAACACAAAATTATTTGAAATTTTCACTAACGAAGATCAACAAAAATTGACAAATTACATGATAGTATGTTCTAAAACATAATTATGGATGAACCTTTATGGGTTATACCTTTACTTATATACCTTAAAATCTCTTTAAGATGTTTTTTTTACTGTGAACTGTTATTTTTTTATTATATTATAGATATAAAGTGTTTAATACGCCATGCCCAAGCCTCCCACAAGGTGAGTCCAAACCTCCCTGCCTTAGGAGCATTGGACACTTTAGACTTAATTTCTAGATTATTTCGTAATTTTGTGACTGCGCATAATTTTAAAAAAGTTATTTTTACGAAGCTATTTTAAACAATAGGTACGATATTATTTACCATACAATGAAATACTTTGTTTACGTTGTGGATGTAATGTAGATTAAAACGGCTCTTTACAGAATATCGTTAAAATGAAAATTTTAACAGATAGCAGAGATTTTTAAGACGAGGTTAGAGAAACCGATTGAAGCAGTACGAAATTCGCCGGGTCAGCTAGTTATAAATAGGAATAGGCAAAGGCTTCCTACATATATGCGTGCGTAAACCCTTGTCTTCAAGCCCTTTCCCATCTATATTAATTGGAGTATGTCACACGTCAGGTCAGATCGTATTGGGTCTTACCTGCATGTTTTTCGCATACGATTTTTTAATTGCCTCAATATCTATACTATAGTGCGCGCAAGATAACTCTGCGCGCGGCCGAAATCGGAACTAATTTATGTCAGGTGTCAACAAAGTCTATCGTGTTCCTTGTTTATTAATCGTTTGTGAAGTAATTTTTTGTCTTCGATATGCCGGCAGTGACTAAAAGAGCTGGCCGGGATATTATCTTGAAGGTCAAACGAGCTTGTGAAGAAGAAGGAGACAATAATGCGCCAACAATGCAATTTTCTCAAGTTAGAGCTCGCGTCACATATTTAGCAGATACTTTTTAGGGTGCATAACATTAAAAATCTCCCCGTTTTCTGGTTTCAATTCAATCAAATACTTTATGGTGTTGATATTTAATAAAATTCTTACAAGGTTACCTTGGACTTTTATTTTTCTTTTGATTACTTATATGTTGAACAGATAATATTATTTAGATACTTAATAGAGGATTTCATTCTTATATCGTTATAATATATTTTTAATCGAATCATCAATTTTATTGCAATTTTATTTTAATTCTTGTGATTTTATTTGATCATTATAACAATATTTAACTTTAACTTTCAGTTTAAATAATCATTTTAATATTGTTAATTGAGTTTGATATTGTTTAAAAATTGTGTATATATATATATATATATATATACATTGCACTTCTTAATCATAATATTCGTTTTATGAAAATTATTATTTTCAATTAAATAGTTGATTTCTTTGACATGACTATTACGATTTAATTTAAACGAAAGGTAAAATGTGGGTAAAATTTACTGACATAACTTGGCAACATTAACTACGCCACCCGTCGCGCGCAGAGTTATCTTGCGCGCACTCTATAATATTTATGGTCTATTCTAATGTCAGGGACAATCAATGACAGTGATACAACTGACAGACATCACAACTACTTCTTAATTGTAATGTATTTTATATTAGGCGTCTTTTGGTACCTAATAAATATCATTTTAACAAAAGAAAAATCCAAGAATAGTATAATGGTATAAAATATATCAATTGGTTTTTGAATATCATATGTTAAGATTGGTAATATACGATAATATTTCTGCCTACAGCGTAGAGTTTTGACTCAGACTATTTAATGGTATAATTATATAAATAAATAAATGAAATTATTATTACATAATTTTTCACCGACTTCTATGTCGAATAACAAAATTCATATATCTACACAAATAAAAACTTAATCTGAAAAAACATATTGGAATCTACATACTCCCAGTGCATGATTTTCCTGAAAATCTTTATGGTAAAGGCAAAATGAATTCAGTAAATAGCGATCTAAGCAATGTTCCACATAATACCGAAAACCTCCTAACATTTTGGGAAAAAGTCATCGTGGCTTTTAAATTCGTATGGTTGCCCAAAGAAAATCAGTTTAATCAAGAAATAAATATAAACAAACAACAAGATACCAGTAATATACCAATAAATGAAGAAGCTGACGCAAGTATACACAGTAATGATGAAGAGATATCCAAGGAGTCCAAGGACATTGAATTGTCAAGCGTTCCATCTGTCAAGTCTAAGAAAAAACTAACTGCATCCTACCAACTGCAGAATGAAATTGCAGAAGTTGATGTGTTCAAAGTAAAATATCTAAATATACAGGATGAACAATTTTCAGAAATGAGAAACAAGTTATATGAGGATCAGATAGATAATAATTTAAGTTTTATTAAATTACCTGTATTGCAGTTTTTCGAAACGAAACGAACGAACAAAAACGAAAAAAAAGAATCTGTTCCATCGCAGCACAGTATAAAAGAAAAAGACGAACGATTTTTACGAGAAATCCCCGGTGAGAATACATCGATTAACATAAAAAGCACTGTTGATAACACCTCAAATACTTTCCAAAATGTTGATAGTAAAGTAACACAAACTGATGCATGTATATGTGAAAACTCTCCTTACGTTTTTAAAATATATCCTAAAAGCTTAAGAAAAACAAATAAAATTAACACTACCGACATAGTTGCCAAAAAGTCGGAATCTCAGCAAACAAAATATGGTGCACCTAGTTTAACTAACAAAGGTTCAATGGTAAAGGATACTTATGGTAAACAAAAGAAGAATGCAAAATCACAGTATGATATGATTACTTGCGTCTGTAAAGGAGTTGGCACTAAAAATAACGGTGCTACGAATAATAAAACTCAAACAGCTACACCTAAAAGTAGATCTAAATCAGTTCAAACAAAATCTCCTTCCATGACTAAATCTGTGAGAGTCCAAAAAGATTTTACTCAAGGAAATAAAAAATTAATCAAATATTTAAATGTATTTTATAAAAAAGACTCTAAACAAACAAAATCAACCAGACGGAAACAGACATCAGCTAGTGTGGTATCGAAGCTTGATTTAAAGACACATACAGAAAATGTGAAATTATTTGATACTGATATAGTGGAAAATGTGAATAATTTTCATAAGTATTATAATGAAATTTATAGTAATGAAAATACACGAATAAATAAAGAAGAAGAATTAAAATTGAGATCTGTGAAGTCGGATTTCAACAGCAATAATCATCCTGCTATAGATTACAATAATAGTACCACAAATAATCGTCCTCGTCATCTCAATATTACTCCACGTTTAAACTCCAGGCGTAAATTGAAGAAAAAACAACCTGATCCTACATTTTGTAAATGCATGAAATCAAACTTAAGTATACAATTTCCAATAAATCGAACAAGAAGTTTATGTCGATGTTACTTTAAAGAAGATAATGTCCCCCCTAATAATCATTATATTAAACAAGAATCGGGCGATTGGCTAGAAAATCCAGGACAAGTAAGAAGCAAAGGGAAATCCAGAAAAAAGAATCATAATGTTAATATGACCAAACAATTACTAAAGAACTCAAAAATAAACTATGCAGATTACAATGTTGCATCAGACTATAAAGAAATAAAACCGATTTATTTCAATACATATAAACACAAGCCCGACAGATCTATGAACAAAAGTATCGGGATGAGTTTTAATTATAATCGTTATCGTAAATCGAAATGTAAAAATACTCGCAGAAAAGAAAAAACTACCTGTTACAACATTCTATATTCTTTAAAAAATGGACTGAATTATGTGTGTAAAAAATCCAGAAATGACGTGCGTCACAAAGTTAACAAGAAACAGAAAAATAATTTCGATTACGATAAATTTTTAGCAAATACTGTCAAATACACCAGTAGTACATGGCCTGCGACATATCCCGACTTTATTGGCCCACAGAACAGGTCTCATCCCAGTTTTTTGTCTATTTGGCGGTATTGTACGAATATTGCTCTTGTACTGTGTGCATGTGTTGTTTGGTGTCCTTGTATGTTAGCTTTATATTTGTTATGGATTTGCCTTTTTCAGAATTAGATATTAAAAACCTTGCAGGCAAACAGTCTGTCATTTCTTCAGCCTATTTCAGTCCACTGTTGGACATAGGCCTGCTTCAATGAGCGCCATCGCGCCATCCTTGGCTTGTCGCATCCAGCAACTGCCTGCAGCCTTTCACAGAACGTCATCCCACTGGGCCGGAGGGCATCCTACGCCACGTTTGCCGAGTCGCGGTCTACACTCCAGAACTCGTCTACTCCATCGGTTGTCAGTTCTTCGGAAGATATGCCTAGCCTATTGTCACTTCAGAGAGCTACTCCATTGACCTAACTCGGTGACCTTGGTTCTCTGTCGGATAGAATCATTTCTGATCCTATCCTTCAGAGAGAATCCGATCATACCTCGCTCCATAGCTCGCTAAGCGACTTTGACTAGATGCATCGTAAATGTCCACATTTCAGCTCCGTACATCAAGGCTGGAAGGACGCACTGGTTGAAAACTTATCTGTAATTTTTTAGTTATTAAAAAATATAGCTTTGGCCAAAAAATTTGTCAATAACGATATTTCTCAACGAATTAATTGATTTTAAAACTGTTTTTGAAAAATTTTATCGAGATTGTTCAAAATCTGTTGAGCTTAATTGATTTAAATTTACACGATCTCTAAGTGCAACAGAACTCTAAAGAATGCCTTTAATCGTCTTCTCACTGGTCAATTTGTTCAAAAGTTTTGAATAGTACCTACATAGACACACGAAGACACTCAGATACAAGCGCATATGCACATACACATGAAGAATCACGCGTGCGCGTTTCCACGCACGCACGCGTGCACGCACCCCCACACATATTGACAGTTGGCATTTATATGAGATAATTCTTTTTTTATTATTATTATTAATACTGCATCGATCTTTATATATAATAATTTTGCCAGTTAAGAACAGAAAAATAATTTGAAATTGGTAAATAAAAATAAG
>DWDT01003932.1:0-11762 GCA_018245595.1 Microceris scylla | reverse complement strand
TATTTTTATATTTTTAAATTAGATATAGATAATTGTTTTTATGCTGCGTCTGTTATTATCAGGATAAGGTTCGTAGAAAAGATAATTTAAAATACATACGGAAAGACCTACAGAACATTTTTTTTCTTTTCCGTTATTTTAAATCGTAATGTAACTAATAGATGGTATTACAAAATGATATATCGGCAGTAGTTTTCTTAAAGGTATTATTATTACGCATCGGCAGTAGCTTAATTTCCGTTGTCTTCTATTGACCTCCTTTCGTTTCCACCAAATTTGTGCCAATTCTTATCTACTTATGATCAAGTTTTCGTATTTTAATTGTAAATTTGTTTCTATACTGTTACCATATAACAATATATTAATAGGGAGAATTCAAACAAAACAGTAAACGAATTGTAATCGATTAAGCATAAATAAATTTTAAAGTTATCCTCATGTACATAATATGTATCTCACAATACGTTCGACCAATATCGTTACTGTCCATTATGTTCGCGCCACAACATCGTGCGTCCAACAGTCTGGATGTCAAAAATCTTCCGTTATAAGAACATTCTATATTTTAAAATGTTCTAACATTTTCATTAATTTCCTTGTTCGCGCTGAGGGGCACGCCGCGTCCAGGGTAGACATTTGATTTACGTCCGCGCAGGTCCGGAGCGGCCGAGTCCACAAAAGCCGCAACCGGCATAATTTACCTCTCACTACAATACTTCTAATTAAGATCATTCGTGAGTCCAATGAAGCGTCGGACTATGTACTCACTGCACAAACTGGACGTTATAAATAACTCAAATCGTAACTCATGCCTTTTTCGTGCTACTCTCGATGAGGCTCTGCCGCCGGCAGCGCACACAGTTTGGACCCTCGCGTGACGCCGTAAGAACGAGAATGCACCATTTCTTCTACTACTTAAGAGTCGAATATCAAAGCGCGGTTGAGTTCACGCCACGTATTGTTACAAGAACTAAATAAACTAAAACCGAGCGTAGCTATTTGTTCCTTCGGGGTAAGAAGACAACTAAATCTTCAGCGCGCGTCCGGAGCGCTGGTTATTATCAACGCTGGCGAAGTGGCGGCGCTTCGAGCTGCAGGAATTCCGAGTAGTGCTCGGGTGCATTATTTATTTTACTGTTTCACCTCGTCTTAAGGTCCTCTAAAGATTACTGTACTTAATGTTTCAACTGTTGTGCAAGTCATCAAATGTACCATGCCGTGAAACTCAGTGAATACAATTCTAAGTCCTGAATACTCTGGAATTTCATCTGAAAGAACTTAAATAACATAAACTTAAATACTTGTACAAATGTATGTTTTATTATAGTTCACTACATAAACACAGGGCGTTTGTAATTTCTGTTGTGGATTGAACTGCGTAATCATAATCGCTGCTGACTACGGATTCATTTTCCGACAAGCGAATATTTCTACGTAGCTCACCGGCCGATATACATTTTGCTTTTGCAATTTTAGTGTATCATTAAATGTTGTTTTGAAATTAGTTGTCCTATAGGAGCAAAACTAATATTAACATTAATTATTCGTTAATAGATATTTATTCTCAAAAAAATCCATGGCGCGCACCAAATTACAAAAGTAGGTTTTAAGTGTAAATATCACTTGCTAACGGTGAATGAAATCATCGCGGGGAAATCTGCACACCTTAGAATCTACATTTAAAAAATCTGAGATGTGTCAAATCTGCCAATCCGTACTTGGCCAACGTAGCAGACTATGGCCTTAACCCTGTCAATATGAGAGGAGCCCCATATTCTAACAGTGGAATCATAAAAGGGGTCGATTATTATTATTTTTATTTATTCGTAAACTGTTTAGGCAGACATAGTAAAAAACCTGCACATTTTACTATTGTTTATAACGCTCTAATAATGTAAACTAAGACCGTTACCCTCAACGATGATTAAACATATATCTAGCACTAAACATACAATTACGTATAATAATATGCATATTTTTGTATACGAGTCCAACTAAGTTTCGTCGTTTTAAGAAACAAAGTATTGTGCAAAGTTCTTAGTTTATAATTGTTAGATGTTAGGCAGTAAACGGAAGCATGGTAATTTAGTAACAACATAATCTTAAAATATTATTGACTTCCTCTTAGCATCATACATTTTTTTGTCTATGAAAATTTATACATGTGTGCCAAATAAGCATCATTGGCGGGAACTTTCAATTTACGTCTTAATTTAAAAAAATCTGTAGCTGAGGTGCATCGATTGCTTGTAGGAGCTTATGATAAAGCTGTTTTAAGTTAAACAACTTGTCGTGAGCCGTTTAAAAAAATTTACGACGATGACTTTGGCGTAGATGACAAAGATGGCAGTGGAATGCCAAAAACATACGAAGACACAGAATTTGAAGTATTATTGGAGGAAGTTTTGTCTCAAACACAACAAGAACTTGTAGTTAGATTTGAAGTAACTCAGCAAGCTATTACACAGTGTTTTAAATGGTTAGTAAAGATTCAAAAACAAGGAAACTAGGTTCCATATGAACAGAAGCCGAAAGATGTTGAACGCCGATTACAACTGAGTGAAATGCTGCTTATTTTTATACACCATACTTTACTGGCGATGAAAGGTACACTATGATAATTCAAAGAAGGGAAAATCATAAGGACCATCTGGCCATGCTTCAACATCAACAGCGATACAAAATATTTACGGAAAAATCTCATGCTATAATATATTTCGTGAGATTAGCTGAATTTCGTGAATTACGAATTGCTTAATCTGAGCAAAAACTATTTGGAACATTTGATCGGGAAGTATTATATTATATACCCTCCCGCTATATTCGCCAGATATTGCGCTGTCCGGCTATAATTTATTCCGATTGATCTCACATGATCTGTCTGATCAGCGCCTTATATCATATGAAAATACGAAAAATTTTGGTAACTTCCTAACTTTTGATAAAAAACGGCAGAAACTTATTTATATCTGTATATAACTTACACAAATCAGCGCGCAAAGTGGTCATGAGTTCCTTTTACGTGCATATAAATGGATGTAGGAGCAAAATAAAGTAAGGTTATTAGCAGAGAGGCCGCGTGGCGGCCGGCGCTGTCGGCGGCGCGCGCCTCCTAATGATGTCATTTGAATGAGGGTAGTCGCAAATGAGATATGAATAACCGCCCCAGCTCGGACCCGCTGCTGCACTCCGGCCGCTTCCGCAATGCCTCTTGTAAGGCTTTACGTCTTTCATAACAAAAAGTATATTAATGAGCCCTTCACTTCATCCACCGACCAAAATTGTTCACAAAAGGGGCTATTAGCATAAATACATTAAATAAAATTTGAATGGCATATGCGAGTACATAATTATATATAGTATGTTGTTATGTACTATATATAATTATGCGAGTACATAATTATATATAGTACATAATTATATATAGTAGTAATACCAATTATATATAGTAATTACGTTATGTAAATACAAATAAGAAAATTATTATTTTCTTCGAACTATAATTTAGACTAACAATTTGCACGGGTTTTTAAGCACTAGTGGCTGCAGGACGAACAGCTCGCGCCACGCTCTGCAATCATCGCATTCGGCCTTCTAAAAATATATGTGATGTTGTGTAACGAATAGAAACAAACTCGTTATAATAATATTGTGTTGTTTAAAACGTTTACATACTTCTTAAGCGATACAATTGGCAAATGCACACCAAAAGGAATGTCCTTGCAGGGTCCGCGCAGCTCGTAGCCGTATTAAGTTATCATAATATCCATGGCTGATGTTACCTTGAATAAGAGCAGGAACTCTGCGACAGAAAAAATATATTAACGCATCATCATCGCCAACACTTACTGCCCACTGTTGGACACGGCTTTCCCCTCAGATTAGCAAGGGTAAGATGCCTACCACACTGGCTAAGCGCAAGTTGACATACTCATATATAAATACCAGCACACCTATAATATTCCGACGTAGTACCCGTAATTTTTGCCATCGGTCCTGGCGAAGTCATATATATTTTATTTTAGTTGACCGTGACCTGCATGGAGCCCATTGTTTTAAAATTATAGATAAATGGAAAATAATTATTACTTGTATTTTAAAACAGTATTTTTTAAAATACTGATTTTATGCGAGTGAAGAAGTAATTAATTAATTAAGGCCGACACTTATAAATCAATAATACTACTAATTACAGAATACTACTTGTATAAATGTACTACGTACAAATATTAGTGTGACAGGTAATGAAGTACTAAATGTAGGTATTACCTACTACAAATACATACATATTATTTGCAACCTAAAATAAAAGAGCTACCTGTAGAAGAAGGCACATTCCTTCTTGAATTGTCAATAGAATCAATAGAGTAGTATAAAATAGCCGGTTTCAATGCAACGTAGTTAGGTCTAAATGAGGTTTGAGTAATGCGGCGCGCACACGAAAGCGTTGCGTGGCGCGACGCATTATTGTCCTCGGAGTCCGCCCGACCTATCTACCCGCAGCCATTTCTCCGCCGACCGCCACTCCATTGACGCCAATTCTAAACTCGCCAAGCAAAAATTAACTTAACTCCACTCAGACTAATATCTCCATTTATTAATCGAACGCTTCGACCGATCGAGTGACACGAGATATAAAACACGCAACATCGTTCGAACAAAATACGCCAGGCACCCCGGTAATGATGCTCTTAAATCCCTGAACCAATTAAAAATATTTACCTTGGATTTGTAACGTTTATTTTGAAGTATAAGCCCTGCGAGCACCCGTTACGATGCCGACAAAGGCTCTACACGGCGACCGCTAAGTCAATTTATAATGCGATTAACAGAAAGAATGGCGAGCCGACTGATTGCGCGGATCCTTATGCGCACCACCAAAAATCCTCACTCATAATAATGGCGGTCGTGGCTTAAACAATATCGAAGTGGAATTATAGCGGCCGAGATTGCGTGCGCTTGTAATTTATTGAAATACATTTATTTAAGATACAGGTTTCCAGTGGACAGGAGTGTGTAATGTCTCAATTAATATTTAGCCTTAAGAAAGGTAGTAATGAGACCCCTAAATCTAGGAGCGCGTAAGCCGAGTGAGCCTGCCGATGGTGATTAATATGATGAAGTGAACACATCGATCGTGCAGTGCTGCCGGGGACCACACCGCCGCCGCGCTGCGCTCTGTATACACTTCACATAATAGGTCTACGTAAGGTTTTGTAAAAGCCCTGGGCTTTCATTAAATTAGTAATATTGACAACAGATTTTCAACATTATCAATAAAGAAAGTTGTAGCTAATTGAATGTAAATGTAATTGAAAGAAAAGTTGAATAAAAGTTATACGTAACATCACGACTATAATCCCCGAAGAGGTAGGCAGAGAAGTGCAGTACACTCCTGCGTTTCCCCAATTACGTTTACGTCCCATGGAATAGTTGGTGAACTTATTGCCATACACCGAATACAAGTCCAAACTCCGAGTCACTACTGGAAATTCTAAATTAGAAAAATCCAATAGTACCCGACCCGGAATTTGAACCCAAGACCTCCCGTTCGGCAGTTATGGTTGCTACTCTCGACCAAGACACTCAAGTTGTTAAGTTGAATAATAGTTGATTTATAAATTGTTTTTATGTAGGTACTATCTGTGACAACATAACTAATTACAACTCATATAAAGAAAGACAGTGTACAGAAAGGTGACTCCGATCACAGGCGCGTAAATCTGTGCGCCCTTCGAAAACGTTCACCTTCATAACAATTACGTGTTGTCGTATTCCTCAAACATAACGTCTTAACTGTAACTTTTTTGTGCCAATGATCTTCAATTTTGTTTAACCATAACTACACCCCCCCCCCCTCCCTCTTTACGTATTTGAGCTGTACAATGCGACCAAAGCCAAGGCCAAAGGTAACGACAACAACAACTTTCATATCAACATAAATGGCATCAAGCCTTTCCAAAAAATTTCACGTGAGAAAAGATTAATACGCGCTCGCGTGGTCAATCCCGAGTCAACGAAATCCATTGGTGGGAAATTCACAAGGGATCGATCTCTAGTGTTCTCTGAACGAACAAGTTATATCAAGATTACATGTATGTAATAATTTTTAACGTGAATCATCTCTACCTACCGTATCTTCACACTTGTATTCTCCGGCGGAGTAGGCAGAGGACTGTAGTACATTCCTGCAGTTCACTTTTTATGTTCTACTACTCACTACGGAATAGATTCCATGGAAGAGATTCCGAACTACTAATAGGAATTTTAAATTAGAAACAGTCAATAGGGCTCGACTCGGAGATCGAACGTGAATCCTCTCGATTCGCAGTTGCACTTGCAAGCACCCGACCAAAAAGCCACTCAAAATCGCGACACTGTTTTTGTCAAGATGTAATCATTAAAATAGGTCTTTACCTTTACCTTTACCTTTAGCAATTGTGACAAAGTAACACCCAAAACGGCTTTCCGTTACTCGTGTGATTTTGGCACAAGAATCAGGAATCACAAAAGAACAAATTAATGGTTATTGATAGTAAAGGCCCGCTGTTCTCCAAGCACGAAATATTTGCAAGCCCGAATCCTTAGGTACAATAATTAAGCAGACGACGTTGCTACTCCAATTTTATTATGTAGAGAATTTGTACCCTATATTTAAGAGGAGATGATAGGTTGTATAAATTTTAATCCATTAAGCCCGTTTTAACGAATCTGGGTATATCGATCCGAACTTGCCGGTAAACGCCGCTACCCTTGAGAACCCTGTACAAAAGACGGGAACCCTCTCAGAAGCAAAATTGGATAGACAAGATTTTCCAAGCGCCTAAATAATTGTAAATGTATGGAAATTTGTGTAAAATACTTTTAATCTTGTAACACCATATTCGTACAGCCAGTAAATGTAACAGGAGTACAAAAGCATCAAATTGCCCCACTTCTATGAATGGCAACACCCAGAAGACACTCGGTTGATTTGCGCGCCTAATTGAAGCGATTGTAATAAAGCACAATTTATTAACTTAAGTAGTTAATCCAACCGCGGCCCGATGGATAAGAGCTGAGCCCGATCGTGAGAGTGTGCTTAGCGAGCGCCCCTTTAATGGGAAAGCAAATAATCAACAATAAATACTAACAATGATAATAATAAGCGTGTAAATATGGGAAAGCTAGTCTATTGAAGAATAAATAATGTCGTATTAGAGCGGGCCGAGTTCGGATGTCGTAAAATAGACCCAAGTTTCCCGTTACGGCAGCGACTGCTCCAACACACAATAAGTGACGCGAGGGCAACACTCAAAAAAGATGTTATCGAGCCGATTTACCGCCGATCGAAAACGGTTACGAGCCTTCACTTTTCTCACTTCACTAATTTAGACGTTACTAAAGTAGCTCCGTGTTAAACGGAGGATGAGTGCTCCATGGTAAATACGGGCAGTTTATATGGCCGGTAAACAGAGCGACGTGAACTGTACACAGTGTGATTTTTTATTTGTGTAGTTGCACGTTGCGGCTCAAATACCCGTGAGAAGAAGCGCGCCTCCGCCCATGGGACAGCCACTAGGAAATCACGCTACAATAATCTTGAGTGACACTCCACACTCCACGCTGACGGCGTGAAGGTAATCAGCACATCGGTGACAGGTCAACTAATTAATGCACATATCACTATAGTGACAAGTAAGTATCAGTACATATTTAGTTTGTTCGTGTGACCATTTATAGGACTTTTGGCTGTGACACTTTTAAAATGTTAAGCAAATGACGAATAAATTGTAAATATTTTTACAGTGCTTCCTCGACTGCGGTGGTAAGTACACACCGATATGCCGATTACGGTCACTTCTGGAATAAAAATTAGCATACAATCAAATATTCCGAAGACGTTGAAAGGTTTAACACTTGACACCATTAACTCAAGATTACGTGGAAATCCCGTGAGTGAGAAATTTTCTCGGTTCTTAAACGAGTGTCATTTGAATATAAATTGTATCATGCGGAGAGCCCGGCGTCGAGAGCCCATGTTCCTTTCATTGTGCGTATAACAAGATCAGTATCGACTTAATGACAATATATTGGTAATAAAATTAGATAGTCCACCGCGCCGTCAGCGAGCCGCAGCCCCTCCGAGTCTCATGTTTATTGCGAACTAACTAGAAACATTATCGAGTGACAGCTACAATATGCTCTGGATACGTGTACTCCTCTTAATAACCAGACAATTATGATTTGAGACTTTAAACTGGAGCCCTTAGGCTCTCATTCGGTCCGCGGTGCGGTACCCGCGTAGAAAGCGCGCTTGGCTTTACGACATTGGGACATAAGAAAGCTAACTTATGATATAAATATTATGACAGTTTTATCTGTAAGTGTGCTCCAAAAGTAAATAAGAACAGCCGAAGCAACTGCGGGCAGATACTGCTGGAGGGCGGCGCGCGACGGCCAGCGCGGCGGCACCTAGCGGAATTTATTGCCATTCGATTGCGAACCCGAAGTCAAATTTTTAACAATACCCACCGATGACAAACTCGTGTACGATATCGTGTACCTTCTCGCCACAGCGCGCTTCCCTTTTAAACTCGCTACATCGAACGTTCGTCGGTTATTAATAAGTTATTGAATCGAAGATGTCACGAATTACATTAATCATTTTTGAAATATTATCAGATATACAGATACAAGGAAACGCCATTAGCATTGGCATTAGCGTACAATGTGCAGGCAGTATTTTGAGTTTCTGTAACAATACGAGCTGCGAGTTTTATGGCGGGGCGCGCAGTGCTCCGGCGCGCGGCCGTGAAGGCTACACGCGATCATCGGCGATAGCGATCTCCGAGATAAACTGCCCCCAGTGTGACACTGCCGTAATTACTCACACGACGATCCTTATCGATCCATTTTATTATCCTTATTCGAGACTTGTTAAATGATTATGTTTGAAACGGATACAATAATTAACACGCAATATTAACATGCGCCTACTATAAATATTTATCCTTTAACAGGCAGTGCAAGGAATAGTTTACCCCTACTTTATTATGGAGCGAGGTAGCCTTGTAATTAACTATTAAAATACCAAACGCTTAGTTGTCCTATTTATTAACTCTGTTTCACGTAATACCTGAGGAATTTCTTGTACAATTCCCGGATCACGTCTCATTAGATGCGATCCACTTGACCCCATCTTAAATAGTGTTTTAACGTACCGAACGTTTTGAGATAGACGTTTTTTTCCGATTGTTTGTGAAATGCCGTTCCATTAATTGAGTTAGTACTTACATGTGAGAAACATCTGGCCATCGGTCGCCGGCGCCGATACGTTCCGAGACGTTTTATCAATTGTAACAATTAAGGTCACTCGGTCACTTTCGGTAGGTACCGGCGGTCGCCGCGACGAGGGCTGCAGTGGCCCACCATCACACTGCAGACGACATATCCCACACGCTTACTTCTAGCTATAGTTGAACATTTATTACATTTCATGCGTATACTCTTTCTCAAACATACGATAATATAATTTGTCTTTGCTCTTAAAAGTATCCTATGTGGAATTGTGGATAATATCACTTGTTGTTATTCGACGCTTCTGTTTGCACTTCGTCGCGCGTCAAATAGTATTTGTCACATTTGTTACAGGTAACTTTTAGGGTCCCACTTGAACTTCTCAAAACGAGTTTAAGACATGTGAACTCCTTAGAGAACATTATGGAGAATTCTAAAGAAAGATAAAGATATTTCATATTACATAGGTATATGACTTTGTAAAGATAAATACGCGCCTGTGATCCGTGAAATAAGAGGCTGAACCTTAAACAACTAGGCTACCATCACTGTTTGGTATATCTAATTACAAACGATAAAATAAAACTTAAGATAATAACTAGCTGCCGTGTTGGGCACACGAAGCCAACAAACATTAGATGTCGGTGCGAACAGTTCTGATAACGATCAACGTGTCATTGAAGTAGCTAATTTACTTACGTCACTGAGCAACATCGTGTTGATCAGATTTTAAAATACATTATGGCCATCATTGCTACAAACACGTTATTTATGTAGGGACAGTCCACGCGTGCCCCGCGATGCTATCTGGTCCCCGTTTGATAAATCACGCTGACTAACAACGTACATACGTGATCTGAATGAGGGTTTATAATTTTACCTTATAAAATCAGATCTTCGAGTTAGAAAGCGGCCTTTAACTAATGAGTACTAGCACGGTGCGCGTCGCCACACACCACAACAGCGAGGGCCGGCACGGACCATCGTTCATAAAAACGGAAAACACATTAACTAGCTCGTTGGATGCTTAGCATGAATCTCTCAAAAGCAACTGATATGAGGAGGAACTGTTGCATGACACATCCGAATGACCGAGCCCCGCGCCGCGCAGCCCGCCCTCGACATTCGTTTTTACCCAATCGCTCTAATTCCTCAATTACAGAGAATCATTAAGAAGAAGGCGATACATATAATTTCTACTTCCTCTTTCATTAGATTTTTGACTTCGTTCTATTGAAAGTTGCATGACCTTTTACAGAATAAGTGGCAAAAAGCTTATACAATGTATAAATGTTAAAAATTTTTTTATTACGTGGACTGGCAAACAAGCAATCTGACCATGTTATAATAAAAAGTCACCATCCCCTATGAACATTTCTTTATGTTAGCCTCTTAATTTTTTTGTTTTCGTGGTTGATTTGTACATATGTTTTACAAGATCATTATATGTACCACGTGTAAGCAACGAAGGATGTGAAACAAACGTATACCCATAACAATTATTAAAGTTAAAATAAGTGTATATCGAAGGTACCCACTGAGTCTTTTTTTTTGTTTAATTACAAATAGGCTCGCGTTTGGCTGCAATCCCACCTGATGGAAAGCGAGATGGAACCTAGGGTGTAGCACGCTCGCCTAGAAAGAGTCAGGCCAGACATAAAAACTTTCTGCCTTCTGAAAACTTGTCTAGACAGCCACGCGAAGTAGCACATCATTTCGTTTTCTAAGATGACCAATGTAATTAATGCACGTTTCCAAAAGCGATAATTGAAGACAGGCAATGTATTCTAATTATGGAAGCGATACAGTTCGAGTCGGTCGTTACCGCTAACGTCCACAATACGTCGATCGCCTTAATTCATCAATTATCGTAGATAGAGAGCTGTTAGAGCAGCGGACATCTGTAGTCGTATTTAAGGTTTATCTGGTTCATTAATCTGGTAGCGAGCGCGTGCTGATGTAGATTAATGGGGTGGCGCGGCGCGATAGCATCGCCGGATAGCGCTTATTGCGGGAGTGATGCGGATCTGAGCGCGGGGCGCACGCAACGCCGGCACGCGCCCGCACCACTGCTGCGGTCATCTCGTGGCCACTCGACTCGCTATTGCTTAAAAAACTAAAGCCTTTCGAATAACCAGGCATATACTTCCATTACTAAAACGCAAGTTGTTCTGGTACCCGCGCAACGAGCCCTGGTCGCTTCTGATTTCTTTTTAAAATGTACGATTTTAACATGAATCTAATCTACTATGTAGTATTTTGAATATGATAGTTAAGTAATAGAAAACATGGCAACATAAGAAAAAAATATTATTCACTACTTCATATTGTTTGGATGCACAGAAATAATGAACACCGAAAATTTTATTGTTGTTAATAAAGTGATGTACGAGTACTCTTACATCAATCGTAGTTTCAATCAGTTTTAAATTATGTTCCTTTTAATTAAAGTCATCAACAATATAAAATTTTTCTCTCTTGTC